>PISX010037568.1:0-10942 GCA_004024625.1 Mellivora capensis
TGAAATAAGTCAATCAGAGAAAGACAACTATCATATGATCTCCCTGATATGAGAAAGTGGAGATGCAACATGGGGGGTTGGGGGGGTAGGAAAAGAAGAAAAGAAACAAGATGGGATCGGGAGGGAGACAAACCATAAGTGACTCTTAATCTCACAAAACAAACTGAGGGGTGCTGGGGGGAGGGGCTCGTGAAAGGGGGGTGGGGTAATGGACATTGGGGAGGGAATGTGCTATGGTTAGTGCTGTGAAGTGTGTAAACCTGGAGATTCACAGACATGTACCCCTGGGGATAAAAATACTTTATATGTTTATAAAAAAATTAAAAAATTTAAAAAAAATTCAACAAATTTGTAGGAAGATAAAAAAAAAAAAAAGCACAAAGGAG
This sequence comes from Mellivora capensis, assembly GCA_004024625.1. Lineage (NCBI taxonomy): Eukaryota > Metazoa > Chordata > Mammalia > Carnivora > Mustelidae > Mellivora > Mellivora capensis. The sequence continues at coordinate 387 of PISX010037568.1, forward strand.
AGGTACCTGGGTGCCTCAGTTGGTTAAGCTTCTGACTCTTGGTTTCGGCTCCCATCATGGTCTCAGGGTCATGAGACCGAGCCCTATGTCAGATTCTATGCTCAGTGTGGCAGAGTCCGCTTGAGATTCTCTCTCTTCCTCTGTCCCTCCCCCTGCTTGTGTGTTTTCTCTCAAATAAATACATAAATCTTTCAACACACACAGATACACACACAAAAGAAAAATGATTACCACTGTCTGACTAGCATGTTTTGCATTTCATTTGAGGTTCAGGGTTAGAGACACTTTGATGAAGAAAAAACTAGAACAAAACGAACTTTCCCTTTCCTGACTTTAACACTGGGCAACACATTAGATTATATTTAGAGAGGAAGCATGGTCAGTCTCCACTGCCATTAAAATTCTGTATTTGGGATACAAATGACAAGCAAAGGGGGAAATGTTATAAATATTCTGGGAAAAGATTGTAGAGAAATCACCTGGATTATACCAAATAAGAAGGACAATCCAGGAGAGGAAACAAGCAGCGATGATCTGTTAAGAGATGAAAATCAATAATAGCTATCCTTGAATTTAGGGCTTAAAACATGAAGTGGGGAAGTAAAAGTCTGAAGTACACTCTTCAGTCTTCCAGAATGCTTTTGATCAGTTATATGAAATAAGGAGGCTGGCTCTTGATACATTATCAGTGATTGAAGTTTTGCCAGATAGCAGTGAAGGAACTTGGTAGAGTATCTGAAAGGTGAAGATAACTCTATCAACCTGCCATCCACCTTGATTTATAGGTTTAGGTCTTCGCAAGACAAAGAACTTTCCAGGAGTGGAGAGCTCCACTGGGTCAGACAGGGGTTGCAGTCCAGGACACCAGCACATTCTGCCTCTTCACCTTCCCTCTCTGACTTTTCTGTGCACCTTCCTGGGTCGCATCCAGAAGAAGGCCCTGCTAGCTCTCTTTCGGGGACAATGAGGTAGCCAGAGTTCTTCCATTTCCAAATAACCTCTCTTTTCAGTGCTTACTTCGAAACCCTGCTAAATTTACCAAATTACTCCAATATACCTCTGAGGGGGTTCAGAAGAAGCCCCCCCACAAAATATGTCACTTTGGCATTTGGATTATTCTGAGCTGAAGGCAATCACAGCCCAGCAGACTCTCCCTTCACTGCCTACAAGAATTTAGACAAGGGGGCCTATACCATGAAGATGCTATGCCAGAGATAATTTCTGTATCAGAAAGGTTTAAGGCCTGGCCATATCTATCTATCTATCTATCTATCTATCCATCCATCCATCCATACTTGCTCTTTTCATCTTTCTATGACTTGCCTTCCACTCTTTGAAGCCCCCACCCTTTTCCTTAGCTCAGGCTGGCCCATCACCTTGACTGCCCGATTGCCTGTGAGCCTCATGTCCTTGTGGGGCTCTCATGTGTCAGTAATCAGATTTGTTTTCCTCCTGTTAATCTGTTCTGTGTCAATTCAGTTATTAGGCCAGCCAAAGGACCTAGAAGGAAAGAAGAGAAAAATTCTCTACCCTTACACATGTATAACTATGTCTTCTAAATTTCTTTAGCTCTGGTTTGAAATCACAAACAGAATATTCAGAGATAGAAATTCTCTTCTGCTTTCATGAATTCATTTAAACTACTAACATTTGTTTGATACTGAGCTTTATTCTTTCAAATAAGAGTTCTCACAACCACTCAGGGAATGGATCATTCAGTCAGGGGAAGAGTTGATGTATGAGTCTTTGGCAATGTAACTTGATAGCTCTGATGAGACACGGAACTGTATAGACAACATTCCTCAAGCATCGACTACATACTTAACATTGTGTTTGCTGTTGAGGTTGCTAAATTAATAAATAAATAATCACTTTGTGAAGATTCCCAAGTCTCTTGTTAGAGAGAGGAATAACAATACATCAAATATTTTAAGATTTTACAGAATATAATTATATACTGTGTTGTTATGGGAGTTCAGAAGGAGAAAATTAATGACAAATACTCTTATATGCCATAGATCTTGAGCTTCCAATGAAAAAAATTACATAATATACCTATACCTATAGATATGTCAATGGTAACCTGCACCTTTTACCATTAGACATATCTCAGGTAATCTGCATTTTTCCGGTACCAGGAGCAGACAGCTCCAACTGCACTACCACACTGCTTTTACTGCTGGTCTTAGCTTAATATTTTAACAAGTCTAAAGCCTTTATTGGGTCCAAATCTAATGTTCTCAGTTAGTACATTAGGAAATTTCTGCCCTAAGGCTCCTGGAGAAAATATATAATTCTACTCATAATATAAAAATAAATGCCTCAAAGTCTAAAACTTCCACGTATGTCTCTGTATATAGCCATGGGGAGAAATATTGTATAATCGCCTTATTAAGATGCTTTATTTTTCAGATTCTCATAATGTTTAAAATTAAAGTTAATTAAAAACAAATAAGGAAAAAGTAATAATTATGATACATTTCATAAAGTCATATGCAAAATTGTGACTAAAATGCAAATAATCCACATTGTGAACTTCAGGATCAAACTCAGTATTTTTTGCCAAAACTGAAACTTTATTTTTCTCTTGCCTCTGAGCCATCCATATGGCGAAGGATCAAGGAAAGGAAAATTCAGTGGAAATACGAGTCGGTTAAGAATGTAAAGTCCAGTTGCACCTTGAAGCTTAGGTTATGGTTCTGATGAGCCCTCAGGAAAGATTCTGTTCTTAAACACAGAAAGACATCCTCATGCACCACAGGCAGATTAAGACAAACACACGAACAAAAGCTGAGGTCAGCAAAACTGACATCCCTTGATCACAGGTCCTTTGTATAGTTCCATGAGTCTCTAGTTGTCTTCTCAAAGATTACTGTGAATCAGTCCATGAACACTTTCTGAAAACCATCACTGTCAAGATTTTTCCTTGTCCGATGAAATACAAGAAGGTGGGAAGAAGTACAATGAGATTTTTCTGAGTGTGCAGTCACTCTATGACATTAGATATAACTTTGTACTTTTTTATTTTTAGGAACATATGTAGATATATAGGCATATGCCAACAAACGCAAGTTTTCAAAGTAGATTATTGACTGATTAACTAAATGTGAGTTTTGTGTACATTCTTACTTAAAAAGAAAGCACGAGAACTAAGAAAATGTAGAAAATGTATAGTTTTGTATACCTACAATTGTGTTGAAAATGAAACAAAGAAAAAAGAGCACTAGTAATAAATGTTGACCAGCACACGGAACAACCAGAACTCTCAGACACGAATATTATGAATATGAATTGATTTGGTTCCTTTCAAAAACTGATGAGTCCTACCAACTGTAGCTGAATATAGCCGAACGTACACACTCTACAAACAGGACATCTCTTCCACCTCTAAGTCAGCTTGGCAGACAAGCATACATGTGTTCAACAGCAACAATAAAGCCACCTGCAAACTTATACCAACTGCATCTGTAGTATCTTCTCATGGGAAACAACCTGTATTCATCAGGAGCATAACTAACCTGCATTGTACTCATACCACAGAGCTCAATGCTGCAACAGAAAAGACTGAAGGCATAATGAGGCACAAAGTGGGGTGCAATTCCACAAACGCAATGTTGAGCGAAATAACTCAGACAACATGATTGCATTTGTATGACTTCAAAATGGGACAAATGTCTGCAGTAGGAACAGAAGTCTGAAGGGCAGTTATGTTTGCAGGGAGGCAGCTGGAGGCTGGAGAGGAAGCAGGAGGGCAGCACCTTGAGTGTAGAGGGCTTCCCACTTGGGAGTCACATTGAGTTTCAGAAAAATATATCCAAATGTACCCATTTGTACTCAAATGTATCAAAAAATGTATCTAAATCCAAATATAAACTGTGCACGTTTCTGTTTTAATGTAATTCTACAACAAGCTGAACATTAAGTATCAGATTTTCCAAGATATTTGTTAGAGGAATGTCATATTTGAAATGTACCATTAAAAAAAAAAGCCATTTTTAGCCAGTGAATGTGAACAGTTAGGTCCATTACCTGATTAGTATGCTAACTTTAGATGCCACATCCTCCTGAAGTTTCTGGATTTGATAAATCAAGGCTACATAGATTACCCTGAAAAAGTAGTTCAGTCGGTATCAATTCTACAGAATATTCTGCATAACTTCCGCTGAAAAGCAAATCTGGATGAGAAATCTAATCAGAGCGAGACTGTGCTCTGGTATCAGCCTTCACCTCTGGTCTCTGTCACCAAGATACCAACTTCAACACAGATCGACGTGGGGGAAAAGGCACATGCCGAGGGCTGGTCCTGCACACTGCGTTTACACAGCGGTTTTACACAAATGAGTGTTTCTCATTATATTGCTACTTTCGCTTTCTGTGTAAAGAATTTATTTGTATGAATAGAGATAAATTTCAACCCAAATTAGCTATTCCTTGCCTTTAGTTCTTCTCCTGTACCTATTTGAAGGGAAAAACAAATGTCATAAAAAGTTATTTTTCAAAATGCTAAGCACTCGACAGCTTTACGCTTCTTTCATAAATTTAATCCATTAATTTGTCAAACATATTGCAATTCTGTGTTTACTATTGCAATTCCTAAAACATATATTTTAAAATATATATAATAAAATAAAATATATTATGTGTGTGTGTGTGTGTGTGTGTACGTATGCAAAATATGTGCACATTTACTGGAGCAGCACTACTGGATTCAAGATAACAAACCAACAGCCTTCTCTAGTACTAAATGTAAGACAGCTCTGCAATGCTGAATTCTCACAGGTATGTGTCTTCACTTGAGTAATGCAGCTCTCCTTTGCTGGGAAGCCTTCCTCCTAGGCTGGGGTGGGGGTCCATGACAGCAGCCCCCCCATAGGCACGTCCCTGCTCTTGGCCAGGCCTGCCCTTCTGGGAGAATCTGAGCTCTGTTTATTTCCTGGCTTTCAATAGACAGTTTGCTGTCTCTCTCTTCCCCTCAGGACATCTAAAATACCATTGCCATTGGGTGGGTTTTTGTTTTTGTTTTTGCTTTTGTCTTTTCAAAGAAAAGAAAAAAGGAACTCTTCAATCTGTTTATATTTTCAGGCCAGAAAAAATAGCTCTTCATCAGGGATGAACAAATGGATCTGGTTCAATATATGCAGTGGTGGGGGTGGGGGGAATATAAGGAAGGTTATGCCAGCTGACATTTTCGAAAGGTACGTAGCTGAAGATGGCTTGTACACTTCGGGCATTCACAGTTATTCATGAGCACCTTTGCAATTCATGTTCAATGTTCAATGAAAAGTTCAATGTTAGACTGTGAGGAGATGAGAACATATGTTTTGATAAGTAAAAGTAATTCCAAATATATTCCCCGTATTTTTAGATGCCTAGTGACCTCTATGAGGTCAGGTACCCAGAATGCTTTGTTTCTGCATCCGTCTGAGATTTGACAAGATATGCTTGACTTTTTCCCTTTTTTTTTTTTTTTAAGATTTTATTTATTTATTTGACAGACAGAGATCACAAGTAGGCAGAGAGGCAGGCAGAGACAGAGAGGAGGAAGCAGGCTCCCTGCCAAGCAAAGAGCCGGATGCGGGGCTCGATTCCAGGACCCTGGAATCATGACCTGAGCCGAAGGCAGAGGTTTTAACCCACTGACCCACCCAGGCACCCCAACTTTTTTCCTTTTTAACACATATTCATACATACAAAAAAATGTATCTTGGTAAATGAGTGAATGACTACTCTCTAGCTGCCATTCACAGGGTACAGCCTGGAGCAAAGTTGATTGGTTGTGTGTTTTAAAAAATCATTTACTGGGACATTTGGGTGGCTTAGTGGGTTGAGCATCCCACTCTTCATTTCAGCTCAGGTCATGATCTCAGGGTCATGGGATGGAGCCCCATGTGGGGCTCAGCACTGAGCGTGGAGTCTCCTTGACATTCTCTCCTCTCCCTCTGCCCCTCCCCATGATTGCACTCTCTGGTGCACTCTCTCAAATAAATACATAAATCTTTAAAAAATAAAGATAAAAATTCATTCATTATGTTATTACACAAATACATTTTTGAAAAGATTGTATTTATTTATTTGAGAGAGAGAGAGAGAGAGAAAGAGTGTGCATAAGCAGGGGAATAGGAGAGGGAGAAGCAGACTCCCACCAAGCAGGGAGCTTGATGAGAGACTTGATCCCAGGACCCTGAGATCATGACCTGAGCGGAAGGCAGATGTTTAACCAACTGAGCCACACAGGTGCCCCCTATACAAATACATTCTAATGCAGAATTCAACAAGATAAATATTCATCTGAGTTTTTGCCTTGGAGAGTTATTTTAGTTTCCCTCTACTGATTCATATTTTAGATAATAGATAAGGGTTTTTTTTTCTCTCATTTTAGATTTATTGACATGCTTTGCTTTGCTTGGTTTATGTATGGAAAGTAATTGAAACTTTCAGTTTGAGTAAATATAAGCATGTTAACTCATGTTAATTATTAAACTTTTAATTTTGATTTAATTGTAGATTCACATGCAGTTCTAAGAACTAATGCTAAGAGATCCCTGGTACCGTTTACCCAGTTTCCCCCAATAAAACCAGGATAAGAGTGAAGTTTGGGGAAAGTTCCATCTCCACAAGGACCCCGCGTACTGTCCTTCCCTCATTCTTCTCACTCCTGACAACTAACCTGTTCTGAATTTCAGTAATTTTGTCATTTAAAGAATGTTGTAGGACCAGACCCAGGTTGCTCCGTGTGTCAATGGACTGCTTCTCAGTAAACTACAGTTCACCCAGCCGTCTATTGATTGATCACAATCTGGGTCGTGTCCAGTTTTTAGCTATCATGACTAAAGCTGTTAGAACATTTATATACGAGTCTTTGTATCAACATTAGTTTTCAAGTTTCAGAGATAAAAGATCAAGAGTTCTGGGTTCTATGGCAGTTCCGCTGTCTTCCTGAGTGGTTGTGACATTTTATATTCCCACCCTCGATGTATGTGCCCTTACCAACATGTGGTGTTGTCACAGATTTTTAGTTCGGCCATTCTGAGAGCTGTGTAGTGATATTTCACTGTTCTTAATTTGCATTCCCCTGATAGCTACTATCACTGGACATGTTTTCATCTGCCCATATGCCATCTGTACATCTTCTTCGGTGAAATGTCCCATCATGGCTTTTGAACATACTATAACTGGATAATTAGTTTTCTACTGTTGAGTTTTTGGAAATTTTTTATATTCTTGGCTTTAATTCTTTGTCATATATGTTGTTTGCAAATTTTCCCCCAGACTGTCCTTCGAATCTCACAGCCTTAGGAGAGGAGCTTGCAGAACATTTCCTATTTTGATGAAGTCAAAATTAATCAAGTTGTTATTTTTTTTTCTCAGGGTTCATGCTTTTGCTGGCGAGATGAAGAATTGTTTGCTAAGCTCTAAACCTCAAAGACATTATCTTATATTTTTTTCTAAAACACTTACTTTATTACATTTTACCTGTAAGTCCTTGTTTCATTTTGAGTTACTTCGTGCAAGGTCCAAGACTTAATTTCTATCCTTTTGCTAATGCCACAAAGCCTTGGTGACGGTAGCCATGTGGTAATTCTTAACAGTAAGTAGACTGGTGACCCTTGTCCTGTCTATTTTGGGATGTTTGAGCTATTCTAGTTCCACTCCCTTCCTTGCCTTATAAAATGCTTTACCTTTGTTAAGTTTTAATTCTAGTTCCTTTGCCTTTCTCTTTCTATATCTGCAACAAATCTCACTGGGATTTAGACAGGAATTGCAGGAAACATGTATAATTAAGGGAGAACTGACACAGCCACTGTTTGAACATTGTAATCTATGAACCTTTTTGTCTCTCCAAATTCTTAAATTGTAAAATCTGTGATTTCTTTTATGAGAGCTTTGTAGCTTCTAGCACACTGGTCCCATACATATTCTGTTAAGTGTAAACTTGAGTATTTTGTTTACATGAATGATTATACATGAAATCATATTTTCAAGTTTGGTTCCCATACATTAATTGCTGAGACAAAACTATACTTTTTAAAAAGATTTGATTTATTTACTTTTTGAGAGAGGGAGAAAGAAAGAGAGAGTGAGTGAGCCCATGAGTGGTGGGGGGAGAGGCAGAGGGAGAAGCAGGCTCCCCACTGAGCAGGGACCCCCAAGGTGGGGCTTGCTTCCAGGACCCCGAAATCATGACCTAAGCCAAAAGCAGATGACTAATCTGAGCCACCCAGGTACCCCTGCAATAGACTTTTATATGTTTATTTTGTATTCTTGACTCCACTAAACTCACCTACTAATTCTACAAAATTTTTGTAGATTTCCTTGGGATTTTCTATGGAGCAGTCTATCTCCTAATAGAAAGTTTTATTTCTGGGGAGCTTGGGTGGCTCAGTCGGTTGAGTACCTGCTTTTGCCACAGGTCATGATCTCAGAGTCCTGGGATAGAGTCCTGCATGGGGCCCCCTGCTCAGAGAGGAGTCTGCTCCTCCCTCTGCCCCTCCTCACCTCATGCTGTTTCATCTGTACACCTTTTATTTCCTGCCTTCCTACACATCCTCCAATCTCTAGTACTACACAGAATAAGAGGTACTGACAGTGCACATCCTTACCTGGTTCCAAGTCCTAGGAGCAACAATTATATCTTTCATCATTAATTGTATTGTTGGCTGTCAGTTTTCTGATCTTTACTAAGTTAAGAAAATTCCTCACTACTCCTATTTTTCTGAGAGCTTAAATCGTGAATGATAAAAAATTTTCACAATTTCTAGAATGTTATATGAATTTTCACAATCTTATTTTTGCTTGATTGGCATGATCATATGATATTTCTTCTTTGGCATGCTGATAAGATAAATTACATTGAGCAATTTTAGATTAATATAATTGATAAAACCACTGGAATAAACTACGTGCCCATGCTCCATGGTATAGTTATGTTTATATGTTACAAAAGTATATTTACCAATACTATGTAGAGGTTTTTTTGTGTCTATAATTACAAGGATTACTGGTCGGTAATTTCTCATTTGTTTTGTTTTGTCTGTCTGATTTTGATATCAGAGTAATACCACCTTCAAAAAACAAATTGGGAAATGGTTCTTTGTCTTCTATTTTTCTGGAAGAAATGGAATCAAGTTGGTGTTCATTTTTCTCTAAATCTTTCATTAAATTCACCAGTAAAATTATTAGGACCCAGAAATTTTTTTTGGACAGACTTTCTATTAGAACTTTAACTTTCTTTAGTTATAACGCTATTCAGTTGAGAAATAACCTGTCACTTCTCTGTCATGTTTGTGCCCCAGGAGCCTTCTTTGAGTTCACTCATGATGCCCCACATCCACCTGCACTATGCCGAGTTTCCGTCTCACACTTACGTCAATCCCTCACAGTGGCTCCAAGCACCAGGCTTATGTTTAATTCTGTATTAAGGACTTTCACAATTCTCCTTATTTTCTTCCTCTTACCCAATCAGGGATCATATCCTTTCAGTCTCATGGCCCATTTTATCCTCTTCAAGATGTTATGGTCTTCTAGCCCCTTCATTTCTCTTCTCTGCACACCTTTTGAGATTTTTTGGCTGGAAAAGCCAAAGACATAAAGGCAGCTTATGTTTGTAACTATCTCACTATCTCCCCACAATTAATGTAGTAGAGATGAAGATACAAGTTTAAACAAGGGGAAATAGGGAACTAAGTATTATTAATCAATATACATATTTTAAATCTTATTTTTTTAATCATCAGTCCATTAAATTGTATGGATAATATGGAAGAATAATGAAGACAAACATTTGATTAGGAAAAAATAAGCTTTCCAATGTTTTATATCCAATTGTTCAGGCAACATTTTGGTAACTTCTGGTAAACTTTCTGAGGACTGGCTTCATCTGGAATGAAGGGATTGGATGAGAGAGATATGAAGGTATTTTTTTTTATTTTAAATTTTTACCCTAAATATTTTTTTTTGCTTTTTTAAAAAATTTCATTTCTTTCCAGCGTAACAGAATTCATAGTTTTACACCACACCCAATGCTCCATGCAATGCGTGCCCTCCATAATACCCACCACCTGGCTCCCCCAACTTCCCACCCCCCCTGCCCCTTCAAAACCCTCAGGTTGTTTTTCAGAGTCCATAGTCTCTCATGGTTCATCTCCCCCGCAATTTCCCTCAACTCCCTTCTCCTCTCCATCTCCCCATGTCCTCCGTGTTATTTGTTATGCTCCGCAAATAAGTGAAACCATATGATAATTGACTCTCTCTGCTTGACTTTTTTCACTCAGCATAATCTCTTCCAGTCCCGTCCATGTTGCTACAAAAGTTGGGTATTCATCCTTTCTGATGGAGGCATAATACTCCATAGTGTATATGGACCACATCTTCCTTATCCATTTGTCTGTTGAAGGGCATCTTGGTTCTTTCCACAGTTTGGCGACCATGGCCATTGCTGCTATAAACATTGGGGTACAGATGGCCCTTCTTTTCACTACATCTGTATCTTTGGGGTAAATACCCAGTAGTGCAATTGCAGGGTCAGAGGGAAGCTCTATTTTTAACTTCTTGAGGAA
>PISX010037569.1:0-10935 GCA_004024625.1 Mellivora capensis
GAGGGAAATTGGGGGGGAGATGAACCATGAGAGACTATGGACTCTGAAAAACAACCTGAGGGTTTTGAAGGGGCGGGGGGTGGGAGGTTGGGGGAGCCAGGTGGTGGGTATTATGGAGGGCACGCATTGCATGGAGCACTGGGTGTGGTGTAAAACTATGAATTCTGTTACGCTGAAAAGAAATGAAATTAAAAAAAAAAAAAACTTCCAGGAATATGGCCTCATGTCTGTGAGTCCCCAAAATCTAGAATTTCCAGGTACAGGCATACATGTTCATAGTCACGAGGACTCAGGTCCCCTGACTTGACTCCTGTTCCTATTGCCTCTGTTGTTCTTCAGGCCAATTCTATGTCTCCTCTTCCTCTTTCCCTCTCCTGTGCTGCAAATGCACCCTCTGGAGACTTCTAATTCACAAATGACATTTCATTCTTTGTTTTCCTGTGAGGTACTTCAGTGCTGGGACCATGATCTGTTCTTTGCCATGTCCTGCATGAAGCACCCTACATGACACATGGTAGGCATTGCTGAAGGTTTGTTGAATTCATCTCTTTCATAAAGAAACATGAAGGTAAAAACATCCACGTCCAATCTGCAGGTAGTGCAGTAGATGTTTCCTATATCAGTACCATATGTGTGGGTTTTGAGTATCCAGTGCCAGGCATGCCCTTCTAGAAGCCAGAAGGTGTTGGAGGAATAAAAATCTGGTCCATTTGTCGGTGTGCCTCTACATTCCACATGGCATACTTTTCAGCACACAATATGGCTTAAAGCAACAATTCCCAGGACTTAGTCATGTATATGCCTTTCCATATCTACCACCCTCGAATATAATACAATGTTATAAACATAGTATTTCACGTGAAGGAAAAGTATTATTTGCAAGAGCAAAACCCAAAAAGTAAATAGAGTGATAACATAGCAACAGTAAAGAATATTTTAATCTACATTGGTGACTTTCAAAAATATGGAAATTTTATAAAACGGTATTATTTATTTCTTTGAGAGAGAGAAAGAGAGAGAACACAGGGGGAGAGAGAGAGAGGGAGAAGCAGACCCCACTGAGAAGGGAGCCTGGTGTGGGGCTTGATCTCAGGACTCTGGGATAATGACCTGAGCCAACAGCCAACACCTAACCAACTGAGCCATCCAGCTGTCCCCTATTTTTTTTTTAAGTCAGTATAGGCTGACCAATGCAGGCAGTGGATTGTGACAGCAGTCTTAAACCTCAGCTCTACTACTTTCTAGCTGTGGGTGTCAGGGCCAACATATCTATCCTTCTGGGCCTGAATGTCATTATTTGTGAAATTGGAACAATGGTACTTATATCATAGGAATTTTATGAAAATGATCAGCAAAATATGCCAAACACCTGAAACATGGGAGGCCCTCAAAGAGTTTTTATGATCTTATCTGATACAGTAGTTAAGAAACAAACAAAAAAACCAAGCAGGATTCCTTTATGAGGATTTTGGGAATAACATACGTGAGGAAGGTCATCCAGAGCAGCAAGTCTAGGATGCTTCTTTCTGAGATGTGGAATCAAATAGAAAAAGCTACTTGATAGACGTTAAAGTGAAGTTTAGAAAATAAGAGTCTCACTGGTATCCTTAACTAGGAGAGATAATATTGTAATATGAGAAAACACCTGACAAAACACTAGTTTTCAAACTTGCCTTGAAGTAGGTAACCCAAAAGAAGATGGAGAACAAGAAAAGGAAAAGCTGTTTTCCTACCAATCTCAAATTCCAGAGACTAAGGCCTGGCTCAGAACTTTGGTCAGAGCTCCTCTACCATGGTGTTCACTGATCTTGCATCTTTCCAGAACAGGCTGATTTTATTGGGGGTACTCAAAGATTTTACTGTGAAAGAAGGAATGCTGCCATTTTCCTTTGCCCAAATTGATACCAAACATTGGTTGTATGTGCTTCGTTGTCTTTATCGAAGGAGCCTGTGAACATTGTGAAACAGCTTGGTGACCCTGAGAAACCTGTTTTGCCTCCGAGGGAACTGGTCTCATGGTGTCTGGGCCTGTGGGTGAGCAGTGTCATTGACAATAAAGTATCTTCCCTCCTGGGTGGGTTTGATGCCTCAGTGGAAGGATTTGACAGGATTCTCATGCAAGGAAATCAGCTCTGCAACAAAGGACCCTCCTCAGGATCCATCCACAACCATCTAAAGTCATGCAGGACTGGTAAATAACAATTACTCTATTCCCGCATGAGAACTTGGAACAGTCCTCTTTCCTCTGCCACAGCCAGAACCAGTGGGGAATATATCAGCATTGGACCAAAGAAACAGGGGGAAAGTCTCTGGCATGAAGAACTTCTGAAATCGTGGGAGATAGGATGACAGAGCAGAGAGCTGTATCAGCGAAAAATGGAAGAGGAACCAGACAGGACTGCTGGGGGCAAGTTAAGCAGGCCTGGCCGATACTGCAGACTTTCTGGGGTGTTATCATCAATGAGTCGTGAGTTTCCACCTCATGCACCTACCTACCAGCTTTCAGATCCTGGGCAATTTCCCCTACGTCCCCGATCTCAATATCCTCCTCCCTTGTGAATTGGGAATGACAGTATTTCCTTGAGGCATTTTTATTAGGACTTAAGGAAAGATGGATGAAGAGTCTAGTGTAAGACCCATCATTACGTGCACTATTACTTACATTAGCCTCAACATTCATTTCGACCCTGTCAGTAAATTGCTTTCATTTTATCTGTTTAATTATATAACTACGTTTCATTCCCAAAGATATAGTTTTATTTTCATAGATATTATGTAAATTATAGTCAAGTCCTGCACAGATAAAGTCAACAGGTGATGAATGGCTATCTGAAACGCCACTCTAAATCCTGTTGTGCAGGAGAAACAGTGCCAGCCCTAGGAGGGATCCACAAAACGTGAGTCAGACTTCTAGCCCTCAAATATCTCCCAGCTGACTAGCGTAGTTCTCATGGAAGCTGATACATACATGGTGCTGACAACGATGGCACCTCCTAGAATAACTGCTGTTTGGAAACAGAATGTTTTCCCTATTTCTGTCACTTTCCAAAGATTAATTAACGAATTGTTTCAACAACATTCAGCAATGCCTTTCCAATTGTATCAGAAACTGTTCTGGATGGTGGATTGACAAAGACCAGTGAAACGTGGCCCTTGCCTCAAGGGTGTCACAATGCAGCAAAGGAAACAGACATGTCTGTTACATCAACAGATATGGCCTAGATGACTACAGTGTGTGCTCAGCGGTGTTCTGGGCTGCTTCACATAAACCAGTAGGCAAGAGACAAAGATCCCTAAGATCAAGGAGCTTCTATTCAAGCAGGAGTTACAGTGGGGGGAGTGGGGAGAGAAGCAATAAGCATAATGAAGAAGTAAATAATAGAGTCTGGTGGGTGATAATTCAGGCTAAAGTAAAACGGATCAGGAACATGGGGTGGGGTGGAAAAGGTGTGTGCACTTGGCAATCTAAAATAGGAGGTGGCGGTGCTTGTAGACCTTCATGAGGATTCAGCATTTGACTCTGACACATGAACAGAGGAGCGCTAGAAAGGGTTTAAGTGCTGAATGAAAATGTACAGGGACAATGTCAGTGAAGTGAAAAGGAGAGACACAGCAGTCAGGGAACTAGAGCTAGGGATCAAAGAAACAGGAGAACTCAAGGAGGGATGCCTCTCGGAGAGGATGGAAGCACTCACCTGGACTTGACATCCATTGAGCTTTGTGTTCAGACCCTTGGCTGCACAGCTGTGCCATGACTCACAAAATCACCAAAGTAAAAGGCCTGTAGGTCACCCTGTAATTCACTCATTACTCAAAGGGAAAAATTGGAGGCATACTTTTTGCTCCAATCGCTTTGTTTTGGGGATGATTCTACTGAATTACCTAGTATAGATGCACTATGAGGCCAATTCTATGATGGAGGGAGTACCCAAGACACACAAAGAAGCGACAAATTGGGGAACATGCGGAGAGTGATTTGAAAGACACAACCCACCCCACCTCCCCAAGAGAAAAGATATATGGAGATGCCTCTGTTCACTCATCTTTCTTTTCGTATCACTAATAAACAATTAACAGGTACAACAGTAACTGGCCTTTGATCCATGGAGCTTCCGTTACACTCTAATACTCAAACCATATATTTTGAACCCTTCCTGAACACTGAGTTCCAGGCACTGGGCTGAATCAGGGGGAACAAGTATGTTTCAGGTTGGCTCCCCGCCTTTGACTTTCTTACAAACATGCTGGGAAAACATTACAGAGCTCCTTGATTACAGTGATGACAGAACTAAAGTCAAGCGAGTCTGGAAAAGAAAAAAAGAGGGGGGTAACTGAATCCTAGTGTAAGGGGAGGGTGGGCACCCATGGTCAGCAAAGCCTTCACCGGTGAGTTGAGGTTAATGGGGTAGGTAGTTTTAGAATCCCATTTTACGAATGAGAAATAATATGGCCAGAGATATTCCCTTGCTTCAGGTTGCATAACTACTTGAGAGAGCCAAACTGAAATTCTAGGTCGTTTGGTTTGTAAAACACCACATTTTCTCTCATTGACTACTACTAAAATCACTTCACCTGACTGTTTCCCTTTAGTATATCCTGAAATCCTGTCAGGTATGTTGTGGTCACTCTCCCGAAAGCCAGTTCCAGCTGTAAATGCTACAGGGCTCTGGGACGTTCTGTAACAGTCTCCCTCCCAGGTAACAGCTGTTCTGGAAAGTGCCTCTCTCTCAGAATTGTAAACCACCATCTCACTAAGTAAGGTGCTCAACTTCCCATGAATGTGGCTGTCACTTTCCAATCTGCCTGTTCCTTCCCACTCTAGAAAAAAGGCAGAAATATGTATCGGACTTGTTGGTCTCACAGCTGATCCCCTCTGCATTAGAAGATTCCATAGAAGCTATGTTCTCCTGGGTGCCTGGGTCTTACTGTTAATAAAAAAAGAAGGAGAAGGAGAAGAGGAGGGAGGGAGGAAGGGAAGGAGGGAGAGAGAGAGAGAGAAAGGAAGGGAGGGAGGGAGAACAGAAGACATCTGTACCGCAGGAATGACATATGTCAGAGAGAGGAAGAGGATTACTTTTGGGGTCACACAGACCAAGGTGTGAATATCAGCTCCTTCACTTACTGTCTTACTTAAGCACATCTCAGCCTGTTTCTTAATCTGCTGTATTTTGATATTCATTGTTCTGGTTTGTTGGCAGTTAAATATTAAGTGTGTAAAACCAATCAGATCATCAATAAATCAAAATCAGTGCCTAGAGTGATGGCAATACAGAATATCTTCTCTAGTGCTTCACTTAATTCCATTTTATGTGTGCAGAAAATATTGAATTTTGAGTTGTCAAGTAACATGTCCAGGTAACACACTTGATTGGTGGCAGTGAGGTAGGCACGCAGGTGTTCTTTTCACTAGATTGTGCAGGAGAAGAACATCTAGATGGAAAATATCTTTCTTTGAACCCAGTGACTCTGAGCAAATGAACGCCTTATGTAAGAAGTCAACTCTGAACCTCATCAAAAAATGACACAACAAACTATAGCTCTTGATTAAAATAATCCTTTGACAAGACATGGTGATGCTAGGAGAGCACAGGCTGTAGAGAGACATGAAGATTTGAATTCCCATGTCAACTCCACTCTAAGTATTCTCTTCTATGAATTGCAAATAGTAACCTCCTCATTAAGAGTTAACTTGTTGTTCAGTAGGATACAGGGGATCATCACAGGGCTTGCCACACAGACTCTACTTGACAGATATCTCGTGTCTTAACCTCATTCCCTTCCTTAAGACTCCAGGGAAAGTTCACTGTCAACCTTTTCAAGTAGAGGTTACATTTCCACTATGAAAAGCATTTTCTCTCTCTCTCTTATTTTGGGTTGGATTTTGTTGGGTGGCAGTTACCGATTGTGCCAACCAGTTTCTGATGCACAACAAACCATCCAAAATGTAGTGACTTTGAACAACCAATTCTTTTGGTCACGATTCTACAGGTCAATAATTTCAGCTGGGCTCAGCTGAGAGGTCCTTTTGCTCTTCTTGGAAAGCTTGCTTATGCATCTGTGGTCAGTGCCCCTGCTGTGCTGGGGGCTGGAAGGTGTATGACGGTCTCACCCACATTTCTGGCAATTGGTTCACTGTCAGCTGTGGTGGAGGGGATGCATGGGCCCTGGGTCTCTCATCATCCACTTAACCCACATTTCTTCACATGGTTGTTCTCTTGTGTCAAGAGCACCAAGAGAGAGCAAACCCTGGTGTGCAGGCACTTTTCAATTCTCTCCTTGCTTCACTCTTCCTACTGTTCACTGGACAAAGCAAATCCCATCTTCAAGGCCAAGGGCAACGTGGGAGGAGATCACAGGCAGACATGTACAAAATACATTTGTTACTATAACAGTCTACTGTTACAGTAGCTTGTGAAATAACCCTGTTCATCATTAGAGAAATCTTAACTATGGTTGAACTAGACAGTGGAATGCTAGTCTCTCAAAAATGATTTTTACTTTTCTATACAAAAAGTCATACGTATCTTGTCTCACGATCAGTCTAATAGGTGAATCATAAAATTATTTTACAAAATTCTGCTGAAAAAGATCAGTTTGAGATGTTCCCAGCATTGTACCATACCTGTAAATTGCGGATCCCCTTATCCAGAAATGTGCTATGACTTTGCCAGAAGGAATCCAGCCTGCACCTCTTTCCATATCATAATGTTGCTCTTCCTCTCCCTTCCAAAAAAAAATGTGCCCCAACAGACACCTATTGCATAGGCATCCTCTGATGGGGAAGTGATAGACGAGACTAGGAAGCGGCCCCTCTGGTAAGACAAGGAGAAAATACATGCTAACTCTAGTCTTGTGATGTGGTTGGGGCCTGGATGGGCCACCACTCCCCATAGCCCCTTGCCCCACCTCCCAGCTTTGCTAGAGTTCCTCTTGATTCATTCAAGCCATCTTTCAAAGCAGAGTCTGAGCTCTATCATTTTCTACTACAATGTTCTAACTTTATTGCTCAGGATCCCTTGGTATTTTATTTATTGTGTGGTGGCTGATATGGCTACCGCAAAGGCCATCATTCCCCTACCATATTTTCTATGTGATTACTGCTGGCATACATGAAAGCATTAGTGCTTTAAATAGTAATACTTCATCTACCATGGAAGGGAATTCATTTTCACTCATTTCGTAGGCTTTTCCCAAGAAGATATTCATATCATTTGGAAATAATGAAAATTTTGTCTTCTTTACTAAAACAATGTTTTTTTTTTTCTCTTTACATTCTCCTTACACTGGAAAGATCACCTAAAGCAAAAGGTAACAATATTGGTGATAATAGGTATATTTGCCTAGACCTTGACTGTAATGGAATTTTTTCTAGTTGTTTAACATCATTTGTGTATTTGGACATTAGGCACACTGAGGACTACAGCCTGCTAAAAGCTACGTTCCTAGTTTGTTTTTAATCACGGGTGTCACATTCCTTCAAGTGTCCTTTGATCGGCGCCTGGGTGGCTCAGTGGGTTGAGCCTCTGCCTTCAGCTCAGGTCATGATCCCAGTGTCCTGGGATTGAGCCCCGCATCGGGCTCTCTGCTCAGTGGGAAGCCTGCTTCCCCCCCACCTCTCTCTGCCTGCCTCTCTGCCTACTTGGGATCTCTCTCTCTCTCTCTCTCTCTCAAATAATTAAATAAGATCTTTGAAAAAAAAATGAACCACTTATAAAAGAAAGGAAACAAATGTTCTTTGATCATCTATATACCATTAAAATATGGTCAATACCAGTATCTCTAGTGGTTGAAGTCATTCTCTTTATGTCTCCATTTTGTCATTTCTTCATATACAACCCACACATTTTTGTTCTATTATGCTCTAGATATTGCAGGAGTCTGTTGCCACTGGGAACAGGATCATTTTTATGAGCTATTCTGGGTATAAATGGAGTGTAGCAGACCTTGGGAAGCTGATCTCACTTTTTATTTAAGAATTGGGCTGTTGGGGCGCCTGGGTGCCTCTAGTCGGTTAAGCATCCCACTCTTGATATTGGCTCAGATCATGATCTCAAGGTCCCATGGAGCTCTGCACTGGGCATGGAACCTGCTTAAGATTCTCTCTCTCCCTCTCCCTCTGCCCCTCACCTTCCCACTCACGCGCCCTCCCTCTTCCTCCCTCCCTCCTTCCCTCTTTCTCTCTCTCTCTCTCAAAAAAAAAAAAGTCCTTTGCACTTACATTTCAGATTCCACTTCCCTTTGATGAGGGATTATTTCACTGGAAAAGGGAGTTTTCGTGATCCTGGTTACTTGTTGCCAGCAGAAGGTCTGTGGGTAAGAGACAAAGATGCCTAAGCTGCAGTATGGCAAAAGTTAGGGGACATCAGACGTCTTCTCCATAAGGCTACAGTTAGAGCAGGGAAAGAGTAAGAACAAATGAAAAGGTGAGGGAAGGCTTTTGGTTGTTAACTTTTTGGTTACGATGGTCCACGCCTTGGCCAAGAGGACAGCATGACCCAACAGAGAGGTGGTGAAAGAGCACCAAGGGGCCTTGCTGGAATCCCACACCAAGAGCCTCCATAAACATCAAACTGAAAAATATGAAGGGATTTCTGTAGGCATGTTTTCCAAAACCCGAAGCAGTACCTATCAGTGAGAAAGAAAGAGAAGGGTGAAAGTGTGTGGAGGGTGAAGATTGTTGGGACTTCCTAAAAGGTGACTTGGGGTGGTTCTGCAGCTGTTAGGTGACTAGGACTCCAAGGGCCAGGGCTGAAACAAGTAGGCAAGAAGTTTACTGTCAGGAAACTGAGGAACAGAGGTTAGGTAAGAGGGCAATAGGACCTGTTCAAGAAAAGTGTTAAGTTATGGGCTGTGCCAACATGCCCAGCAAGGCCAAGAACCGGCCACCCTGAATCAAGGAATCAGGTGGCTAGCAGGGGGAACTTCTCACGCCCTACCACTGGGGTCAGCTGCAGACCCCAACAAGGACAAACAGTTCCTGGTATTCGCAACAGGAAGCAGCTTCCTTTCCTACTCTAGCAGGAGGAAGGACGAATTTCTCCTCGCCCAGCAACAAGCCCAGCCAATAGGAAATACCACAAGGAGGCCAATGAGGAAAACGTCGTCGGCACCTGCAACTGTGGCTTTTCTGCAATGGACTTTCCCTTCCCAGCAGTCCCTCCCAACTGCCTCCTTTTCCCTAGAGAAGAGGGGTCCTCGTGTCTGAGCTCCAGATGGGCCTCTGAGGTGCCATAGTTTGTCCCTAATTGCAATTCCTCTGCTACACCCAAATAAACCCATTTTGCTGATAAACTATAACCGGCTGTTCTACCTTTTAGGTGGACAAACCTGTTGAAGAACTAAGAGGGTATGATATGACTCAGCAAAGAGTAGGTACCGTTTTGCCAAGAATAGCGAGGATCATTTTGACAACACCAGGCCCTCCTAAA
Organism: Mellivora capensis; assembly: GCA_004024625.1. NCBI lineage: Eukaryota > Metazoa > Chordata > Mammalia > Carnivora > Mustelidae > Mellivora > Mellivora capensis. The sequence goes on from PISX010037569.1 coordinate 9,429, forward strand.
CCTTAAGGCGGTAGCATTCCTTATGGGCAATGATGATGCCCTTGGCCTTATGGCCTGTAAAACAAGTGTATGCGTTTCATGCAACCTGCCGTGAAGGATGAAGAGAAAGGACTGGCCACGCCACAGCCAACTTCAACTCAAAGGCCCACATGGAAGCGATCTTGGCCCCCGTCACAACGCGGGAATTGAACTCCCAGGGGAAAGGGATTTCCAGCCTGGGAGGTGCGGGGCGCCTGCGCAGTGGGCCCGAGGCGCGGCGCGCGCGGCAGGAGCCACAAGACCCCCGCCCCCGCCCCTCGCCCTCCAACATGAGCGCGCACGTGAATGGGGACGCGGACGCGCACGCGAATGCGCCTCACCTCGCTCAACCCCTGCCCGGCGGCTGAGGAGGGAGGGAGGCGTGCGCGGGAGCCGCGGGTGGACGGTGTGCGGAGTGGCAGACCCGCTGGCAGCGGCGCGGGGGCGGGCGCGGGGGCGGCGGCGCCTCGTCCAGTCAGGCGGCTGCGTTCGGGACTCTCTGGCCCGGACGAGGAACCAACTGACTGACGTACTTCGCCCGCCCCCGCCTCATCTCCCCCGGAGCTTCCTGGGCTCCCCTGGCTCACTCCTGGAGCGCCTTCTCTCCCCACCGCTCTTACTCGGCCCTTTCTCTCCCAGGCATCTCAGGAGGCGGCGGCGGCGGCGGCCGAGACCCCAGCAGCAGCAGCGAGCGGCGGGAGCTGGCGGCCGAGAGGATGAAGTGCAAGCCGAACCAGACGCGCACCTACGACCCGGAGGGGTTCAAGAAGCGGGCGGCGTGCCTTTGCTTCCGGAGCGAGCTCGAGGACGAGGTGCTGTTAGTGAGTAGCAGTCGGTACCCGGACCGCTGGATCGTGCCGGGCGGGGGCATGGAGCCCGAGGAGGAGCCGGGCGGTGCGGCAGTCCGAGAGGTGTACGAAGAGGCGGGAGTCAAGGGGAAGTTAGGCCGGCTCCTGGGCATTTTCGAACAGAACCAAGACCGCAAGCACAGAACGTACGTGTACGTACTGACTGTCACTGAGATTCTGGAGGATTGGGAAGATTCGGTTAGCATTGGGAGGAAGCGAGAGTGGTTCAAAATCGAAGATGCGATCAAGGTTCTCCAGTGCCACAAGCCCGTGCATGCCGAGTATCTGGAAAAACTAAAGCTGGGCGGCTCCCCGACCAATGGAAACTCCGTGGCCCGGTCCCTGCCACAGAGCGATCCCTAGTATGTACCGCTCCTGCACAGACTTCTGCTTTCCGCCTACCTTAGAATAAATAGTGCCGGGAGCACCTCTCATTCCTTGTGCGGTCTCACGGGGAGGCGGGGGCTTCTTTTGTTTCCTTGGCAGCCCTCCGAATCACGCTTGCAAACCGTCTAGATTGCCAGGCGCTGTTTTCAGACAATTTGCACGTTTTTCAGATGCTTTGAAAATCGCTGCTTGGTAGCGCTGTAACAGATTTCGGTAATCCTAAACCACGTGGGTTTTTTGTTTTGTTTTGTTTT
>PISX010037570.1:0-10941 GCA_004024625.1 Mellivora capensis
GGACGCCTGGGTGGCTCAGGTGGTTGGACGACTGCCTTCAGCTCAGGTCATGATCCCGGAGACCCGGGATCGAGTCCCGCATCAGGCTCCCAGCTCCACGGGGAGTCTGCTTCTCCCTCTGACCTTCTCCTCGCTCATGCTCTCTCACTGCCTCTCTCTCAAATAAATACATAAAATCTTTAAAAAAAAAAAAAAAAAAGACACCTCTGGGCTACTCTTCATTTAGCCCCTCCTTTGTTCTAGGGACCCATCCAGTGCTCCATCCTGTCAGTACACCCTGTTATGGCTGCTATAAGCAAGGAATTTTGAGTTTGCCCCTCAGCTTCCAGAGGTGTCCTTTGTTGTCCTTTCTTCCTGCACACAATCTGTTTCTTTTCCACTGCTTTGGCCAGCCAGTCACCCATTCTGTGGTTTGGGGTTTAGCAGACTCCCAGTTTCATCAAAAGAGAGTTTTCATGTTTTTTTCCCATAGAGTTTTTGGACAGTTTCAGAGGTAAAAACAGTGAAAAGATGACTCTTTGTCCACAAATTGAAAATTCTAAAATCACGGGCATCTGGGTGATTCAGTCGTTAAGCGTCTGCCTTCGGCTCAGGTCATGATCCCAGGGTCCTGGGGTCAAGTAGGAAGGCTGCTTCTCCTTCTCCCACTCCCTTTGCTTGTAGTCCCTCTCTTGCTTGTATCTCTTTCTGACAAATAAATATTTAAAAAAAAAATTCCAGGGGTCCTGGGTGGCTCAGTGGGTTAAGCCTCTACCTTCAGCCCAGGTCATGGTCTCAGGGTTCTGGGATCCAGCCCTGCCCTAGGGCTCTCTGCTCAGCAGGGAGCCTGCTCTCCGCACCCCCCTGCCTCTCTCCCTACTTGTGATTTCTCTGTCAAATAAATAAATAAATAAATAAATCTTTTAAAAATTTAATTTTTTTTTAAAGATCCAAAATCAAGAGGCCAGGATTAATATCACCCAATTTACAGGTATAAACAGCAAGACTGAGGTTGGTTAAAAGGTGCATCCCTGTGATCAAGTGACCCAAGACCCTGGTTCTAGTTACAACTTAGTTATTCTCCTCAAGACCTTAGGTAAATCACATCTTTCAGGTCTTAGCTTGCTTATCTGTAAATCAACACACTTGCGGTTTTCAAAATATTTTAGAAGGAGCCCAAAGTCCCTGAGAAACTGATAAAGTATGGAGGGATGGAGGGGAATGAGAGGTGGTAGTGGGGAGGAGAGTCTTCTTCCAGAAAGAGCTAAGCTTTTTATCAATATTAACATCATAGACTTGTGCCTAAGATTTATTTTGTTAAGAGATTAATTGATAGGGGAAAAACAACCTTTTTTTTTTTTTTGAAAAATGGAAAAAATCATTGCACCATCTCACAGGTTACAAACTCATGGCTTATAAAATGAAAGTAGCCTGGCCAACATGTTTGGTATGGTCCACAAAGTATGTTTTTTTTATTTTTAAAGATTTTATTTATTTATTTGACAGACGGACGGAGATCACAAGTAGGCAGAGAGGCAGGCAGAGAGAGGGAGGGGGAAGCAGGCTCCCTGCTGAGCAGAGAGCCCGAAGTGGGGCTCTATCCCAGGACCCTGGGATCAGGACCTGAGCCGAAGGCAGAGGCTTTAACCCACTGAGCCACCCAGGCGCCCCTGCATTCAAGTATTGATCGTTTCATTTTCAGATTTTTACTACTCGGGCCCCTGAATGGCTGAGTCATTAAGCATCTGCCTTACAGCTCAGGTCATGATCCCAGGGTTCAGGGATGGAGCCCCACATTGGGCTACCTGCTTCTCCCTTTCCCACTCCTGTTCCCTCTTTCGCTGTGTCTGTCAAATCAATAAATAAAATCTTAAAAAAAATTTTTTTTTTTTTTACTATTGTGAATCCTGGTATGAACATTCTTGTACGTGTCTACCACACATATTAGAATACACCGGTAAGCATTTCTGTTGGGAATATAACCAGGAGCAGAAATGCTGAACACCAGTTCAGTTTTGGTGGAGTTAGCCGTTTTCCAGAGTGGTTGTACCACTTTGCCTTCCACTGGCTGTGGTGAAATCCAGTTGCTTGCTTATTCATAGTTATTATCTGACAGGCTACAAGCTCTGAAGTTTGTGACACGCCCCCCCCCCCCCCCCCCCCCCCCCCACCTTCAACTTCCCAGACAAGATGCCTTCTAAAGATTCTTCAAACTCAACCTTCTTTTTCTATTTTTTTTTTAAAGGAAAGAAAGGTTGCTAATATTTTTTTTTTTTTTTTTTTAAAGATTTTATTTATTTATTTGTCAGAGAGAGAGAGCAAGAGAGCGAGAGAGTGAGCACAGGCAGACAGAGCGGCAGGCAGAGGGAGAAGCAGGCTCCCTGCCGAGCAAGGAGCCTGATGTGGGACTCGATCTGGGATCATGACCTGAGCCGAAGGCAGCCGCTTAACCAACTGAGCCACCCAGGCGTCCCAACCTTCTTTTTCTAAAATGAGTGTAGAATGAGATGCTCCAAGTCTTCTCAAGGGCACCTTCTTTTCCCTCTTCCTCTTCCTTTGTAATTCTTGACTGGGAATCCTGTATTTTGATGTTCATTTCTTTCTTTCTTTTTTTTTTTTTAAGATTTTATTTGTTTATTTGACAGACAGAGATCACAAGTAAGCAGGGGGAGGGGGAGGAAGCAGGTTCCCTGCTGAGCAGAGCCCGATGGGGGGCTCGATCCCAGGACCCTGAGATCATGACCCGAGCTGAAGGCAGAGGCTTTAACCCACTGAGCCACCCAGGCGCCCTCAGTGTTCATTTCTGTCTCCAAGCTGAGACCTGGAGTTTGGGTGGGAGTTAGCCAGACATGGATGGGAGTGAAGGTTATGGCTCTGAGGAATGTTCCAGGCTGAGGTAAAGCAAGGGTATGTTTAAATCTAGAAGCCAAAAGAAAAAAAAAAAATAAAGAAGAGGACAAGTTCTCAATGGGGGCAGGTCTGCCTATCTAGAAGATTTAGGAAAGGCTCACTACGGAGGGGGGTCCTAGACAGCACAGAACTTCTCCCACAGGAAATACCTCCTCCTGCCCACCGAGGGCCGAGAAAGCCCCATAGGGAATTGCAGAGAGCAACTAAAAGAAGTTGATCTTGATTGGAGGGTGGGAGAGAAGGGATGAGACTGGGGGGAGGGGATGGGGTGTGTGTCCCACTGTCATGTAAATATCCCTTCCTGCTGGCAGCGGCTTCGGTAGATTTAAACCTCGCCACCTGGGGCAGCTCCAGCAATCAGAGCTTCCAGACGTGCCTCTCTCCTGGTTTCCTGGAGTTTCCTCGCAGCATGGCCCCCAAACGCCAGTCTTCGCTCCCGCCTCAAACGAAGAAACTGAGACTGCCTCCTGCCCCCAAACCAGGGCAGACATCAACATCTCAGCACTTGCATAAGGGAGGTAAGTTCCTATACTACACTTTATAGGAGATTACAGATTTTTTTTTTCTCTCCAATGCCTTTTGAGATATGACCCCAAACTCCTTGAAGGGTTTGAGCACAGGGTGGGTGAGTGGATTAGGGTGATGTGAAGAAAAAACTAGAAGGCAAAACTGAGAGACCTGGAGCACGTGGGAGCTCGTCCCTGTCCCCAGCCCAACACCTAAGCTGGCCTGTCTCCCAGCCCCCAAACTCACTTCTCTTGGGTTCCCAGTCTTGGTAAGGGGCACCCCCAGCCAGCCTGAGGCTGGGTGATGCATGACCCTTTTCCTCTCTTTCACCCCGCCCCCCCGCCCATCCAGACAAATCCCCCAGTCCTGGTGGTTCTACCTCCTGAATACCTCTCAGATCCGTCCACTTCCTTCCTGTGGCTGCTGCCTGGCCACAGCTCTGGCCGGATTACTGCCACTCCTCTTGCTTCCAGCTTCCTCCTCCCCCCCCACCCCCATCCAGCCCGAGCAAAGCCAATCACGTGACTCCCTGGTTAAAAACCCTTGCCTCTCCATTGCCCTCAAGGAGCCGACTAAGAGACTTCCCTTGTCCATCTGGCCCCTGCCCACCTCTCCAGGTTCCTCCTCCCTCTGGCACCTTTCACTGCTCTTTTCTCTCTCTCACCTCAGGGGCTGGAAGCCCACTTTTCCTCTGCCTGGATCACTCTTGTCTCCTTACCTGTGCTCCTCCCCTTCTGCCCTTTCTGCTGATAAGTCACTTCTTGCAGGTGTTCTTTGAGCCACAGCTGCTGGGTGTTAGGAGCCCCCTTCTGCCCTTGTAGCACCCAGAGTCCCCCCAGCCTCCCCCTTACCTCATTACATTGTAATTGTCTGTTTCACGTCTGCCCCTTCCCCCACATTAACTGTTAACTTGGAGGTAAGGTCTGTGTTTTCCAGACAAACTGCTTGGAGCCAGTCACAACGTGGTCTGTTTGTGAGATTAGGCCTCTCCAATAGAGTGGGGATATGTGGGGCCTTCGAGGGAGCTGGGTCCCGATACGTGGAAGACAGGAAAGCGTTGCCCTAAGAAAATGTGACAGCAGGCTGCCTAAGTGCAGAGGGGAGCAGCTCAGAGCCCATAAATCTTCCTAATTTGCTGACATGGCTGAGATCCAGTCGTGCTTGTGGAAGGAGCACTGGATGAAGAGTCCACATCTTGGTGCTCCTGTCGGTCTGCTGGGTGACCTGGCAAGTTGGACTTGAATGGGTCCCAGTCCATCCCCTTCCAAATGAGATGCAAAAGACCTGCCCAGCTGATGCCTCCCTGTGGTAAAGCTGGACAGCCAGGGTTCTAAACCTGGCTCTGGCTGACTGTGTGATCTCGTTGGGCAAGTGACATAACTTGTGCTTCCTTCTTCTGTAAGATGGGCTCAAGAGAATCCCTCTGTTAGGCTTGCTGTACAGCTTAAATAGATGTGAAACACTCAAGACATCAAATGGCTCATAATCAGTGCTCTTGATGGCTAGTAAATTTCTTCCCACTTGTGAGCAGTAAAATATGGATGAGACCTCCTGGTCACCTTCTGTTTAGCTCCTTGGGAGAATCGACAGGACTGGGATGGATTAGAAGGTACAACCATAGCTCCTCCAGGGTGGTTCATCTAAATCCCGATGACAGCTCATGCCCCTCCCTGGGCACCCATCAGGCAGGCACATCAGCTCTCAAAACAGAAGTTGTGAATAATCCCATTTGACGGATCAGGAAAAGGAGGCTCAGAGAGGTAGACGGGATAGGTTTTGAAGGCCATCCTTGCTAATATTTCCTGGTCATCTTGGGACACTGCGGTGTTGTAGAGAATTTCCACATCTTTCTTCATCTTTAAGTTGCAGGGCTCTCCTCCCTCAAAGAAAGCTGGGGAGGAGAGGAGAGAGGTCAAGGAGAGAAAGAGCTCATGGTGTTAGATTCAGGGAGACCACAGTAACTAATTCAGCATGGGTGAATTATCTCTTGGCGTGTCCATGCCACTCCCTTGTTTACTGAAAATCTTGCCCTTTTGCTTTCTCTTTCTCTTCCACTTCCTAGTGCGGGCTCCCTGCATTCAAATTGAGAAATGTTGTGGGAAAGGTCAGGAAGAGGAGCGGAATGCTTCTAAGGGCTGGGATGGACTTGGAGCCCTGGCGGATGTGTGGGATATTCAGGTAGATCAGGCACTTAGGAGATGCTCTGGGTCACTGGTACTCACAACCTGTGAGCAGGCTTTGTCTGAAACAGCAGCCCTCAGCAGTGTTTTTCAGACCATTTCATCTCATTAATGGGTCACAAAATCAACTAACCTGCATTTAAAGAAAATAAAATAGAGTAGAAAATTAAGAGGCACATCACACTTAGTAAGGGTAAGTATTATTTTGTGTCTAGGTGTCTACTGAGGCCTGATGTCAAATGTCATGTCAGAAAACGGAAAAACGATCTTTGGGCAGGGGCCTTGTTATCTGCTGGTCTGCCACTCACATCAGAAAAAGTTGGATTTAGCTTCGAGATGAGGATATTAATACCTGCTTTGTATTTTATGAGGATTAAATGAGAGGACACCTGTAGTTTATCACAGCCTGTGGCCCAGGGTGCATTCTTCAGCAGTGCACTAGAGCCTTGTGTTTTAATTCAGCATTGTTCAGTGACATCACAGTGGAGGCAGGAAATTGGCCAGGAGAGTACTGATACACACACGGAAATCAGCAAATGCTACAAATCAGGGGTTTTGGTGTGTGTGTGTGTGTGTGTGTGTGTGTGTTTTCCCTTCTGGGAAACAGTTGTCAAACAGTGACCAACTTATCACTAGTACTAATAATTCTTCCTTTAAGAAGCCTGTGCAACTGAGTCAGGTGCGGGATTTAGGTGGGCTCGGTCCCAGGGAGCGAGTTCAGGCTTTTTGTGGTCCACCTCTTGGGGCTATGGAAGAGAGAGTAGAACAGTGGTGCATTTGCATTACCTGAAAAGCATTATTTATTAGAGATAGAGAAAGCAAGAGAGGGGAAAAGGTTAGAGGGAGAACCAGACTGATGGGAGGAGCTGGGAGCCAGGTGCAGGACTCCATCCTGCGACTTCGAGATCATAACCTGAGCGAAAGGCAGATGCTTAACCGACTGAGCCACTCAGGCGCCCTGAAAAACATTATTTAAACAGACATGTCTTGGCCTTACTTAATGGTTCAAGTCTTGGCGGCTGAAGCAGGTCTTGTAGGTCCCATCTCTGACGTGGTTAAATGAATTTAACATCGTCTACACCGTCGGACAGTTGTGCGCCTCAATGAGATCTATTGCTCCTCATTGCTGTCTCCTAGCCTTCGGTACTGTTTCTCGTAAGCGTTAGGCACGGAGTTGGGCAGAAAAGACGGCGCGGATAAGTGGTATCTCCCTGCCTTCAGAGGACTTACAGTTTGGCATCAATCACACAACGTTCCCCCTTATCAGCCTTTTTTAAAAATTACATAATTTCACAACAGAAATAGGTACAGAGAGGGAAGATGACCTGCCCAGGTGCACACAGCCGTCGGGGCAGAGCTTGGACTAGAAGCCAGGAAAAGGCCTTGTAAGTGGACTGGACAGCTTCGGGGTTTGCAGACAAGCTTGAGTGAATCCCAAGGGCAGCTTCCCCATCTGGAAAATAGGATGGAGATGCCGTCTTCCTTCACCCACCAAGAGTGATGCCCCTGCAGTGTCCCAGGGCGCCGAGCCCGGGGTGCGTGTGTTTCTGGGCCCCGGTGTGAAGCTAGGCTACAACAAGGCCTGCACTTCTGGGGGGCTGTAACACCCCACTCCCCCGCGCTCCGCGCCACCCGGCGGAGAAGGGAAGCCGCTCCGCCACCACGTGATACGCCCGCCGGGGGGGGGGGCTGCGCGCAGCCCGGCGAGGCCCCGCCTCTCGGGCCGCCGCGCGCCCGTAGCGCGCAAATGTCCCGGGTCGGGCTGGAGAAGGGGAAAGCGGGGGAGGGGAGCGCGGCGCGGGGGGCCGGCCCCGTACGTCGCGGCGTTCCTTCCTCCCGCCTCTCGGCCAGGCCCTGTGTCTCCTCGCCGCGGCTCCGCCCCCTCGTCCCGGCGCTCCAGCCAATGGCGGGGCGGCGCGAGCCTCTCCGGCCGGGGGCGGGGCGTGCGCGCGGGGCCTGGCGCGCCTGCGCCCTGCCGCCCGCCCCTCGCCGTGAGGAGGAGGTGGTGGAGGAGGCGGCTCGGGGAGAGCGAGCAGCGAGCTGGACCGCGGAGCGTGAGTGAGGGAGCCGAGCCGCCTGCCCGCCCGCCGCCGCCTCCCCTCCGTAAGCAGGAGCCCGGGCCGGGGCCCGGCACGCCGCCCCAGCCCCTCCCTCGCCGTCAGGCCGCGAGGGCAGCGCGCGCGAGCCAGGGGGGAGGGAGAGCGAGCGAGCGAGCGAGCGCCGGGAGGAGGCGGCCGGACCGAGCGAGCGCCCGCGCGTGTGGCGTGAGGGGAAGCCGCTGCCCGCCCCCTTCGCCTTCCCTTCTCTCCCCCTCCCCGCTCCCCCCCCGACCGCGGAGCAGCACCATGTCGGCGCCGGCGGCCAAAGTCAGTAAAAAGGAGCTCAACTCCAACCACGACGGGGCCGACGAGACCTCAGGTGAGGAGCAGGCGAGGCGGGGGCCGGCCCGCGCCGCCATCTTCGCCGCTCGCCCGGCCCGGAGGCCGCCGGCGGGGCCCGGGGCGCGCGGGGGGCGCTGGGCGGACGGGCCGGCGCGCGCCTCGGCGCCCTTTTTTGTGCGCGCGGGGCCGGGGCCAGGGTGGCGCCGCGGCGGCGGACGGCGCTGCGAGGCGGGGGCGCTGCGGCCTGCTCGGCGCGGGCGGAGGAGACCCCCCCCTTCCTCTCCCCCCTCCCTCGCTCTCCTCCCCCTCCCTCCCTCCCGAGAAGCCTCTCTTTATTGTGCTCCGCCATGATGCCTCGCTCCCATCAGCCGCCGCCGCCGCCACATGGTGCGGCCGGACGCGGCCCCGCGGCCGGGCCTCCGCGCGGCTCCCCCCTTCGCGCCCGGCCTGCGGGCGGCGCCCCCGCACCCGCACCCGGAGGCCGGCCCCGGCGCGGCCCTCCGCCTGGAGCTGGGGCGGGGTGGGGGCGCGGGGAAGCACGCGGCCGGCCGCGCTCTGGGCCTGGGCCGCCCGGGAGGATGCTCTCGCCGGCCCCGGGCACACTTCCCACGTGGGGTAGCCACCCCGTCGCGGCAGAGCGCTGTGAAACCTGGCCCGGCCGCCAGCGTGTCGGAGGGGCTTTACAATGGCTCTCAGCAAACCTCCCAGCCTTGGCCGTAAAGGCTTTCTCGGCAGGGGGGCTGCAAAACCCGGGATGGTTACCGGAAATGAACCGCGCGATCGGGCCCCTTCACGCCCACTTAGCTTTGTAGGTTCTGCAGTCTTCACCGGACAAAAGGGCACCTCTCCCACAGCACACCCCTTTTCCTCCTCTGCCTTCTGTGGCTCATAGTTCTCAGACTTCATGCTTGCTCCCTCTGAGTGTGCTCCAGAATCGTGTGGGGCCGCATCTGAGATAAGCCCGCCTGAAATTGGGTTGTGGGGGAGAGAAGGGTCAGGGTGGAATCCCAAGGTTCCTATTCTAAGAAGGTAAAGTCCAGTGTTGACGATGGTCGGGTAGATTCAAGGGCCTTACCTGTCAGGCGTGTCTGATGTCTTAATTATAATCGATGCGGAGCGGTATTTTCAACTTTGTGTAAGAAGTGATTCTACCAGTAAGATAGGTGGTGTCCCCATTTCTGTTATGGACTTGGGTTAGTTTCCCTATTGGCGTTAACAGCTGGCGTCATTTCTGTTAGCAGGTATATGATGTGAAAAGTAACAGAATTTTTGAATAAGGCTTATTCCTTATCTTTCATAATAGAAACTTTGGTAACTGGTGTCGTTCTTGGAAGGGAAGTCTTGAAAAAGTGCTGCAGATATTTTGAGTACCCTAGCAGATTGCATTTGTGAATAGTCTTTTAATTAAAAAGTAATTTGTCAGCTACAGGCATGAACACGTGGAGAGCATGCCTTGTAGTAGGCAGTTTGTTTTTTCAAAACTGCTTTATTGATATGTCACATCACAGACTCTGTTGACCTCGGGAAAACTAATTTTATATTTTAAGTGGTATTGAGTCCTGTATATCTTTTCTTTTCTTTTCTTTTTTCTTTTTTTTTTTTTTTTTTTTGCAGAAAAAGAACAGCAAGAAGCAATTGAACATATTGATGAAGTACAAAATGAAATAGACAGGTAACATTTTTTGTAGTTTACTTTGCAGAAGTTTTCTGAGATGCCGCTTACAGTCTGGTAATCATTGACACTGTGGTCAAATAAATCTGTATCCACTGCCTAAGTGGAGATGGTTATAACTTGGTTGGAAATATTTTGAAAGTTCAGTGTTAATTTCCTGTGAAATACTTGTATGTGGACAAAAAAGTTTTTGAAGAAAGTACATTGACCTCCTAAAGCCTGGGTTTGCTTTCAAAGGCTACAAGTTGTCTGAATTGCAGTGCCTGGACTTCTGATAGTTAAGCATTATGGCATCAGTGTTGCTCCCACTTGGGTTATAAGTTTGTTACTTTACTGGCAACTTACTTTTTTTTTTTTTTTTTTTTTGGTAAACCGTCTGCTTGAGGTTGAAACAGTTGAAGTTAGCCTGGTGATAGAGTTGGTGATGTAAATATACAATGTTACCAAAATGCTCAGTTTGGGCACTTTGAGAACTGTTAATTATTGAGAATGTGTGTTGGTGAAGCCCATCAAATTGCCATCTTAGTTTTGACTTGTGTCTCTAACTGCAAAAATATAGGTGTTTTGGTTATTATAAATAAGTACTCTGTACTCTCCTAAAGCTAATAAGTAAATATTCTGGAGTTTCAGCAGTTTTTGTGTTTGTCCGTTGCCATCATTGTCAACATGGTTTTTTCATTTACTTCAGACTTAATGAACAAGCCAGTGAGGAGATTTTGAAAGTAGAACAGAAATATAACAAACTCCGCCAACCATTTTTTCAGAAGAGGTCGGAATTGATCGCCAAAATCCCCAATTTTTGGGTAACAACATTTGTCAACCATCCACAAGGTATGTTGTGGCAGAACATTTATTCTAGGGTATGGGATGTCTGTGCTTGTTAGAGTGGAGGGACCTCGCTGGAGAACTTAGTTGAACATGTTGGTTTTACAAAGAGATTAAAACACTTAAGAGAGGGGAGGCTTCCTTTTAATGCTTTCTCTATTTTAGAAGAGACTGTGTTCTGATTTGAGATTCTCTTTAATTACTTGGTAGAAGATAGTGATGGCTCTGACACTGATCTGTCTGGTTTGCATTTAATGGATTTATGAAATCAAACATGCTCCTTTGGAAAATTTTTAAAGGCATCACTTGAATTGTTTGTTAATATTTGTTTAATGCTCATTTGACCTATAATTTGGTCATCTAGTGTCTGCACTGCTTGGGGAGGAGGATGAAGAGGCGCTGCATTATTTGACAAGAGTTGAAGTGACAGAATTTGAAGATATTAAATCAGGTTACAGAATAGATTTTGTAAGTATCAGTAACTCTT
>PISX010037571.1:0-10938 GCA_004024625.1 Mellivora capensis
AAGGGCTTTTATATCTCCAGAGAGAGTTTCTCTAATATCTTCTATGCCTTTTTCAAGCCCGGCTAGAACCTTGAGAATTGTCATTCTGAACTCTAGATCTGACATATTCCCAATGTCTGTATTGATTAGGTCCCTAGCCTTTGGTACTGTCTCTTGTTCTTTTTTTTGTGGTGAGTTTTTCCGCCTTGTCATTTTCTCCGATAAGATTATATGAAGGAGCAAATAAAATACTAAAAGGGTGGCAAAGACCCTAGGAAAATGCCCTTTAAAGAAAAAATTGAATTAACTGCAAGACTAAAGAGTCATTGGGAGAAAGCCATGAATTCCGCGCATTGCTTTCTCCGCCTCTGGAGTTCCCCTGCTCTCCTTGTTAAGTGAACTTGGTTGGATTTCTTTTGATCTTCTGGGGGAGTGGCCTGTTGTAGTGATTCTCAATTGTCTTTGCCCGAGGCAGAGCTGCACCGCCCTTACCAGGGGCTGGGCTGAGTAATCCGCTGGGTTTCGCTTTCGGGAGCTTTTGTTCCCTGAGCGCTTTCCGTAGAGTCCGGAGGACGGGAATGAAAATGGCGGCCTCCTAGTCTCCGGCCCGGAAGAGCTGAGATTCAGGGCTCCACTCCTCAGAGAAAAGTCCCGGCTACTCCCATATTCCTCGCCTCTGGCCGCGCTCAGAGCTCACCCAGCCTGCGACCGGTTCAAGGTAACCCCGAGCTGAGAGCTCACTCCTCGGCTCTGTCTCTGTAGCCGGTTTCCCGCTCCGATACCTGCTATCTCTGCGACACTCAGACACCCTTCTGTGACCCTGCGGGACCTGGGGCCACACTGACCCCACATGGGCCTCACCCCGGTTTAGCCTCTGGAGCGATGTCCCTCCGTGGAGCAGACTTTTAAAAGTCCCGATTTAGTGCTCTGATGCTCCGCCGCTTGCCGGGAGCCGGCCCCTCCCCCGCGGTCTATCCTCCCGTCGCTTTCGATTCACTTCTCCGCCGGTCCTACCTTTCAGAAAGTGGTCGATTTCCTGTTTCCAGAATTGCTGTTCTTCCTCTCTTCGATCTCCCGTTGGATTTAGGTGTTCGCAATGGTTTGATAAGCTCTCTAGCTGATCTCCTGCTACCTGATGTCGTCTTAGCTGCTACTTCTCCGCCATCTTGCTCTCTCATTGGTTTCTTACAATTGTGAAGTCCTTCTGGAAGGAGGGTCTGCCCTGTGGGTCCCCAAAAGGATGGAGGCTGGGGGAGGGGGGTGTCCTAGGTGAGGGTGGTAAGCACCAGGGCCCTTGGTGTGTTCACCCTCCAGCCAGCTCACACACTGCCATGCGACTCTCTTGTGGTGCAGGAAGAACGATGTACTGGTCCTGACTCCGTGGCTGCCCCCATCATCTGGAAAGGGAGCTCCAACACTGATATCATCTGAGCAGCTCTGGCCACCATCAGAATAATGGTGTTTGCTATAAAAAAGTAAGTAGATAAGATGACAAAAGGTGGGGACCAGGAGATAGGGGAGAGACCGAAGACATCATGGTGTGTGTGTGTGTGTGTGCGTGTGTGTGTGTGGTGTGATGTGTGTGTATGTTTATCACAGAGAAGAGTAAGGACCCCCATTCTAGGAATTAATGTGAAAGTGTATGCATTGGGCAGCCTTATTGGGCTTTTCTGGGCCCACTGAGGGACACCACCTGGCTCCCTCTCAGGAGGCTGCATGTCACCGAGGATGGCAGCTCCTGCCTGCTGCCATGCACCTCAGTGCAGACACAGCCCTGACCCTAGGCTTCTCTCCTGTGGAGTCAAGGGGCAGTACACCCCAACATGAAGGCTACTGGGGAGCCCTCCTCTAACCAGAGAAGTGGAAAGGGAGACACATATGCACTGTGGATTGGTAGTGAGGCAAAGCAGATTGGGCTGGCTCCTCCTGTGTGTCCCCTAGAGGATGCAGCTCATGAGGGGGACAGCAAGGTCAGACCCAGCACTCAGTGCCAGACCCCAGGTTCCTGAGAGGTGGCTGAGCAGTGAGGTCCTGGGACCCCAGGGGACATGTGACCACACCAGGCACAGCTACGGGCAAGTGGCTTGGCCCCTTGGAGCCTCTGAAAAGTGGGAATGGTGACAGCATCAGCTTTCAAGATTGCCACATGTGGGGGGTGTGCATGAGAGCCTGGGGTTTTAGGGTATGAGGCAGGTGGAGCTTCCTTCCTCCAGAGAGCTCCCCCCGAGGCCTGCAAGATTGTCCTGAGGCTTGTGTGACCCTTGTCCCAGGCCATCTTGAGAGAGGCATTGGGGCCCATGATCAGGGACTAAGATGGGCATAGGGTCGCCTCAGAATCCTCTTCCAGTTCCTGGAGACAGGGGACTGAAATCAACAGCCAAAACTGAACTTCCCAGGACCCGTGGTCAGCACGAGTGGCTGTGTCGCAGCACTTCCCACTGCATGCTCTCCTCATGTGTCCCCCTCTGGGCTCCAAGCGCGGCCCGGGCCTTGGGCAGGAGCTGGGTTTGCATGAAGGAGCCCTTGCCTGCAGCATCCTTAGAGGGAACCAGACTCACAGAGTTGGGCCACAAACCCATACTCATATTGCCTAGTCGTGAACTTGCCCTGGTGACCTGACTCGAGCCTGTGGGGTGGGGTATCCCTGTCCCCAAGTTCAAGGTGATGCCTGCATTCCCCATGGGAGCCATTGACTAATCTGGCAGGAATGGGGCAGGCCCAGGGAAGTAGCCTCAGAGCGTGCTAATAAAAATAAGTCTCAGAGCAACTCAACACACATGCCTAAAGGCAGGGGCTATGTCTCCATGGGGCGAAGCAGGTAGGCCCTCACAAGGGACCAAACACGTGAGGCTGTTGGAGAAGGCTTCCCACTTCTTGGGGCTGGGGAGATGTAGACTTGGACCTGAAGGCTTATGCCCTTGGATTCATGGCTGGGGCCCAAGTATGCCTACTCTTTTCCTAGGGGTCATCTTTCCCCTTCCCTGCCCCCACACTGGACCTGATTCCTGATCTGAGGGAGTTCAAGGAATACCAATGGTTGACCAAGGACCTTGTCAGCAAGAGGCCCAGTAGCCTTCAAGGGGGAATCCTCCAGGAGATGGAGAAAGCTCTATGGGGACCAGCGACAGGCCCCTCAAATCCAAGTGGGACAGGAGGCCAGGCCTCAGGCTCCCTGGGCCCAGCTCATCTTCTGCTGGTGGAGCCCCCTGGTCCCAGGCTCCACACGCTGGGAATGGGAGCAGGTCATCTGGACCTTTTGGACTTGTGCTTCCGTGCCTGTGGTATTGGCACCTGCTGGCCTCACAGACTCATCGAAGGAGACCCAGTGCAGGGAGATTCAGGCCACTGCGCAGGAAATGACAAGTGACCCCAGAGGGAGTGCACAAGCCTTCTACAATGCATCAGGCTTGTGTTGGGCCCAGCGCCAGATGCGGTCATCCCGCCACGGGGCAGGGAGTTCTGGCGAGGGCAGCTGTGGTGGGGGAGGCCCTTGAAGGGTCCAAGAAGAGGCAGGAGACAAGGAAGACAGGACAGAGCTTCCCAAGGAGGATGATGTATGTCTCAGAGAAACTCAGAGGCCCTTGGGAGAACTCAGAGGCCCTGACGATGTGGCTGAAATGCTGTCACTGGATCCGAACAGTTATGTCACAAACCCCCAGTCAGCACTGCCTGATGCACTCTGTTGCTTCCAGGAATCAGGGCCAGTGGCCCAATAGAACACAGGGTGCATCAAGTCGAGGATATACTGACTTTGCATCCCTTTTCAGGACTCGATTTTTCTCAAGGAAGTGCTAAGCATGGGTCTCTCCATTCTTTGTGAAACTGGACTCCATTTTCAGGAGCAGATACCTGGTGCCCATCCCACCGCTCACCCTGTGGACTGCTCCACGCCAGCGCCCACAGTGGCCATGAGTGCCATGTGAACAGGGACCACATGGTTTGGGGTACTCACGGATGAAGCCCCAGTGGCCAGTTCACAGCTGGGACCAAGATCCTCTGCTGGATGAGGGAGGAGGGGAGGGAGTCAGATTGGGGGACAGGGTAGAAGGGAGGGAGGGAAAGAGAGGAAGGTATAGAGGGAGGGAGGACAGGAGGGAAGGGAGGGAGGGAATGATTGAGGGACTAAAGGAATGAGGGAGGGAGGCCATGAAACCACAGAAGGGTGGCCCAGCCATCAGGAGTCATTAGTTGGAGTGAGGTCTGAGGGCATTACAGCCCAGAACCCTAGATGGTGGATTATTGCACATCCAACTGTCCTCCCCATACTGACCTTCCTTCTCCTGGGCCCTCTGTCATCCAGGATCCTGTCCACCTCCTCAAACAATTCTTAAAGTTCCCAGGAGCAGGAAGGCAGGAAGGCGTCTAGAGGGAGACTTCCCAGATCCCGTGCCCTGGACGACACTGGGACAGTAGCTACAGGACATTCTTTCCTGAGGACTGGGACAAAGGATCAAGTTCATCTCCTTGGGCATTAGCGCTGTTCCATTCCCTCCTATCCCCAATCTCTCCCTGTTCTCTCTCTTCTGGCATGAAAAACTGTGCCAGAGTTTCTGGGGTGAGTCCCAGGACAAGCACTGCTAGGTGATGGGTGCCCCTGCTGCCTGGGATGGGTGCTGCTCACTGTTGTCACATACAGGGGTGCCCATCACCCTTCTCTCTGGGGGACCTGCCCTGTACCTCTGTCTCCTGACATTCTCCCCAGGGCTGTTGATACCAGGCAAGACATATGCAGGCCTGAGTGGGACCTGCATTGCCTCCATAGGGTTTCCTTTGCCAGAGCCCTACCCCAGGAGCTCCCCCGTCACTGACACCTACTCCCTGCATGCCTATCCCCACCCCTACACTGAACTGCATGCTTTCAGTCTATGTCCTTGTGGGACCAGGTGACTTGGACCCTGGTTTGGACCAGAAGCAGGGGAAAGCTTTCTCTGGCCTTGGATTGTGGTGATGTGTTTGCCCTCTGTGCTGTGTCTTCCAGCTTTCTGCATTCCTCTGGTGTGTGTGTGTGGGCCACAGGAGGAAGCAGCTGTGTCCTGTCAGGGGTTAGGCTGTGGTGTCCCAGAAGGAACAGTGGTCTCGGCCCCATGATTGGGCCCAGATCCTCTAAAGGGGCCTCTATGATTCCATCTCATCTGTAATCCATTGGGGGTTTCAGTATGGCATAAGGGCAATTCTACATCAAAGAAACACAGAAAAAATATCAGTTCCCTTTGAAAATAGGTGGGCAGACACCAAGGCACATACTGGGTGATTCCACTCATAGAAACCTCCAGAACAGGTGAAGGAATACATAGAGAAAGCAGCATAGGTGTTGTGAGGGTCTGGGCTGGAGGAGAAATGGGCAGCTAGGGCTTGGGCCCAGGGTCATCTTTGGGGAAGGAGATGTTCCACAGTGATTTTCTGGGCTATGGGGGGAGGGCACCAGGGATGGACTTAGTGCTCAGCACGAGTTCAACTGAAAACGATGAATTTATTTAAAATAGATAGTATACAGCATACAGGACACGGAAAGCTACTATCACAGTGACTATGTACCAGAGAGAAAGAACATAGGGAGAGGGGGTAAAACATTCTGGCACAGCAGCAGGGTCAGGGGATGGAACTGAGGATAATTTACAGGGAGCTCTCCCCACTGAGCAGTGGGTTCTGGAGTGGCTTTGGGAACCATGCAGGGGAAGGTTGGGATAGGGACTGAGACAGGAACACAGCCAGATGCAAGAGCAGGGACAGGGGCAGGAGCAAGGGGAGGCACAGGGTCAGCAGGAGTGGCCAGTGCAGGTTGAAGGGCTGGAGCTGGGTCAGGGACAGGAATAAGAGTGAAGACAGGGGCAAGGGAAGGGACAGGAGCAAGGTCCAGGAGCTGGGTTTGGGGTGGAAACAGGGGCAAGGGCAGAGGCAGGGAAAGTGGCAGTGGCCCTGCGAGGGGCAAAGGAAAGGGCAGTGGTCCTTGTAGGGGCAAGGGAAGGGCCTGGGGAAAGGGCAGGGCCTGCGTCTGGGGCAAGAACAGCGACACAGGCAGGAGTAGGGGAAGGGGAAGGAGCAGGTGCAGGTGCAGCTGCAGGACCTGGGTCTGGGGCAGGAACAGGGACACCCGGAGGAACAGGGGAAAGGGCAGTGGTTTTGGCAGGGAAAGGGGCAGGGGGAGGAACAGTGGCAGGAAAGAGGTGTGGAGCAGGAATAGGGGCAGGGCAGGAGTCCTGGCAGGTGTGGGGGAAGGGGCAGGAGCTGGGTCTGGGGCAGCATCAGGGGCACAGGAGAGGACAGGGGAAGGGGCAGTGGCTTCAGTTGGGGCAGGCAAAGGGGAAGGATCTGGGACAGGATCTGGGTCTGGGGCAGTACCAGGGGCACAGACATGGGCAGGGAAGGGGCAGCTGTCCTCACAGGGGCAGGGGAAGTAGAAGGGGAATTGGTCCTTGCAGGGCCTGAGGCAGGAGAAAGGGCTGGAGCAGGGGCTGGGTCTGGGGCAGTCACAGGAGCATAGCCAGGGGAAGGGACAGTGGCCATGGCCAGGGCAGCGGAAATGGCAGGTGCAGGGGCAGAGTTTCCACCTGGGTCAGGTGCATTGGCTATGCCTGGTGCAGGATCCAGGGCATTACCTAGGCCTGGGGCAGGATCAGGAGCACAGGCAGGGGCAGGGGAACAGGCAGGATCATGAGAGGAGCTGGGTCATTAGCGGGGTCTGGGGCAAGAGCAGGCACCAGCTCTTCCTGGGAAGCATCAGGCTCTCCGTGGCCAGGTTCGTGGTCAACTGCTGGCTGCTGGTCTCCTGAGGTGGTGAGAGGCACCATGCCCCACTCGCCAGCTCCTGCTGATGTTATGGCCAGCCCAAGCTCCTCGGATGGAGCAGCTGTGAGAGGAGAGAAGGTTACCCACATGCCTGTGTGCCTTTGCACAGGCAGGTCCCAGCCCAGGGCCCCCCAGAGAATCCCTAGCCGGGAAGGAACCTTCAATGGGATGTTTCTCCAACTGTAGTCCAGGTATGGGGTGCTCTGAGGCCAGTCCTTGCCCCTGACCCCACACCAGACTCTGGGTCACCTCCCTGTGGGGCCCAGCCATGACCCTAGGCACACAGCCCCGGCCTTCTCACTCTTGGGCTCGGGTTCCGCACATGGCCTGGGAGGTTTGGAAGCTTTTCCTGGGACTGCAGATTCCTGCATCAGGGAGGAGGCAATGTCCTCCAGCCTCCTCTCCTCATCTGTGGCCTTCTACAAAGACAGGGACCAGTATAGCTGGCCTGGCGGCATCTCAGCCCCATCCAGATGACACCACTGTCCTGCCCAGTCCTCCTGCTGCTCCCTCATCAGACACAGACCTGCGTGTGCACAGCCCTGCACCCAGGACAGGGACCCACACCTGCAGGGCTCTGGGGATCAACCCTGGTAGAAGCTCGCATCCCCCACACCCCATCCCATCCATCCAGCCTTGACTTTGAATGTGAGCTGCTCACTGGGCATCTGACACCTCCTTAAACTGCTCCTGTTCAGGAAGGCCCCATCCCACATGAGCCCTGTACACACACGCTATCATGTACACACACACACACGCACACATGCACATGCACACACACAGGGCTGGTACCCGGCACTGCCCAGGTCAATCAGAGTGTGTCGGGCTGGGTGGGCGGCTCTGCCCTCCTGGTGTCACCTTTCTCTCCTTCCTGCCAAATAGCCAGAGGTGTCGGGCAGTCCTGAGATGACCTCCCGAGTGAGGACAAGTATTTGCCGGGCGTGCTGTCCTCTTCCTACAGCCTGCTGAGTTGGGGATGCAACACGTGAACATCTTGTTCGTTTGAGGATCTCTAAATAAATGACCTGGGAAGGGGGCTGTCCCTGGGATGCGGGTACCTGGTTATGCGGGTTCCAATTCTGTCGGGGTCCATTGTCAGGGAACTGAGGTCACCACTTCCAGGGGACCCCTTACCCGACTTCTTCCTCACACTAGAGCCCCCGGGTCCCCTCCCCCAGCTGCTCAATACTCACCCTTAAACCAGTGCTCCCTCCATACAGTGACACCCACACAGCCCACCCACAGCCCCCCTGAGGCCTGTGTGCAACCATTGTCCTAGCTTTGAGGAGAGAGTGCTTGGTTCAGTCCAGGTTCCTCATGGCCACGTGCATGTTGGAGGTCCTGTGCATGGTCCACAAAGCCTGCAGCACCCTCTACTTTGCCCCATACCCCTGGTGGAGCTGATGGCACTGCTCAGTCCAGATGACCTGAGCCCCTCTGGGCAAGGGCACAGGAGTCCCCGGCCCCTGCATATCTTTTATCGCCCCCCTCTCTGGGTGGGACAGGGGGCACAGAGGACAGAGAGCCATGCTACAGGCATACCCTTGTCGAGTGGGACAGAGGCCCTCCCAGGAGGACACACATGGTCAAAGGCACAGAACACCTTTAGTCCAGAATCACCAGCTGCCAAGGGTGCTTTTCCTGTGGTGCTGCCGGGGCTCAGGCCCAGAACATCCTCTCTGAGCAGGGGTCCTGCATTCCAAGGCCCACATTGTTTCCTCAGAAGGAGTCCTGAAGGCCAAGTAGAGACCATGAGGAGTGCACAGACTAGTCCTTACTCAGCTCCCAGCAGCAGTGGGCCCTGGGAGGGCCGGCTCCCCATGGCCAGACTTGATTTTATTTTATGTTATTTTTATTTCATTCTTTTTAAGGAGATTTTATTAAGAGGTAGGGAATGAAACGGGCAAGGGGCAGAGGGAGAAGGAGAAGGCAAATCTCCGCTGTGCACGAAGCCCGATGCCAGACTTTATCCCAGGACTATGAGTTCAGGACCTGAGTCGAAGCAGAGGGTCCACTGACTGGCCCACCCAGGCACTGCAGCAGTCTTGATTTTAAAGAGAAATCCAAATTCCAGAGTTTTAGGTGCAATCCTCCACTTGATAAATTCATGGGAGTAAAAATGGTACTTGAGATTGGTCCTATGTGGTTATAGTGTCTGTCATCCAGCGTACTGCGGCTGGGACCCCGATGTCCCTGTGAGGATTTCAAGCGTGAAGGTTTGTGATCTGCTCAGGCTGACCCCAAGGAAGAGGGTCAGCGAGCTTTGTCTGCAATGGAGATCGAGAAATGTGTAACACCCTAGACCTTTCCCAGGCATGGGTCTCCAGCCAGCAGTGGAAGCAGCTCTGGCGATGGAGCTGGGGTCCCCACAGACTAGATCTGCTCTGGCTCCCTCCCATGGATCCCCCAGAGGGAATATGAGCCCTGGCAAAATTCCCTAGGAAAGCCAGCTGCATACCCGTTCTCGCAGCCAGTCTGGCACTAGTCCCCGTGTCAGAGCACTCAAGAGTGGGAACCATCAAACACTTGTGGAATACACAACTCCAAACATACTTAGAAAAACATCTCCATATTCAACTGCAGAGAAATCTCCCCAAATCGTGTAAAATGCAACAGTTCGCTGGGATTCCTTCCAGTATAAAGATTGGAACATAGGAAAATAAGGAAATAGATCCTCGTTATAACAAATTTGTAGTAAAGGACTACATTGTGGAAATAAAGAATTACTTTTTGGGTTATGTCTTTTTCAGCCAGTTCACATTAGATTCAAACTTTTAAATATCTATTAGAATAGTCTAATACTATCTGTAATTGAGGATGAAAAATATGAAGAAACACACTATGATAACAGGACTAAATGCAAAATTTTATTTAACACTGGTTTCAAGTATTTTGAAGCTACTACATTTATCTTTGTAGGCATAAGTGTTTATGAGATTCCTCTCCACCTGCATAGTAAAGTGCTTCATCAGAAAGTCTTGTAATTACAGAGAGAGAGAGAGAAGTTAGACTGGGGCACCTGACTGGCTCAGTCAGAAGAGCATCCAACTCTTGATCTCCAGGGTCTGGAGTTGAGCTCCACGTTGGTTAGAGATTACTCAGAGAAATAAAACTTAAAAAAAATTCTGTATGAAACAAGTCAAGCAGAGAGAGTCAATTATATGGTTTCACTTATTTGTGGAGTATAAGAAATAACACAGATGACATGGGTTGATGGAGAGGAGAAGGGAGTTGGGGAAATTGGAAGGGGAGTTGAACCATGAGAGACTATGGACTCTGAAAAACAATTTGAGGGTTTTGATGGGGCGGGGGGTGGGAGGATGGGTGAGCCTGGTGGTGAGTATTATGGAGGGCACATGTGACGTGGGACACTAGGTGTGGTACATAAAAAATGAATTCTGGTACACTGAAAAGTAATTAAAAATAAATAAATTTTTAAAAATATATGAAATGCAGCAAAAAAAAAAAAAAAATCAGAAATAAACACAAAACACCCAAAGCCAAAAACACCACCTTGATCACCAAAAAAACTGTGCTTTTTCACCACAAATATTTTAACAGGGCCTGATTTCTACCCAAGGACAAAGATGGGGGACCCTATATGTAATTCCCAGAGGAAAAAAGCCATGGATGGTGAGCACCACACACAGTGGTTAATGGAGGCAAAGGGAGAAATATAAGTCCTAAGTGGGTAGGAATCATGCTGAATTAGATGTCGTCCCTGGGTCAGTGGTGCAAGCAGAATGAGAGGTACCCTTCATAGGAGAGATATCTGGGGCATGTGTCTTTTTAAAAGCAGAGGATTCTCCCTAACATCAGTAGGAGGAAAGTATATGTTTAGTGAGAAATAATCAGCTGTACCACATATAGGACATTACTATACAAATGCTTGTACCTAAGAAAGGCTGTCTAAATACTGAATGGGCCTTCACCACCAAGCTGGGAACCGGGGAGATGGCCGAGACTGACCCTAAGACCGTGCAGGATCTCACCTCGGTGGTGCAGACACTCCTGCAACAGGTGCAAGATAAATTTCAGACCATGTCCGACCAGATCATTGGAAGAATTGATGACATGAGCAGTCGCATTGACAACCTGGAAAAAAACATTGCAGACCTCATGACACAGGCGGGGGTGGAAGAGCTGGAGGGTAAGAACAAGATCCCTGCCGCA
>PISX010037572.1:0-10932 GCA_004024625.1 Mellivora capensis
ATAACAAATAACACGGAGGACATGGGGAGATGGAGAGGAGAAGGGAGTTGAGGGAAATTGGGGGGGAGATGAACCATGAGAGACTATGGACTCTGAAAAATAACCTGAGGGTTTTGAAGGGGCGGGGAGTGGGAGGTTGGGGGAGCCTGGTGGTGGGTATTGTGGAGGGCACGCATTGCATGGAGCACTGGGTGTGGTGTAAAACTATGAATTCTGTTACGCTGAAAAGAAATAAAAAAATAAATTAAAAAAAAAAGAAAAAAATAGAAGTATAAAGGCATTCCTATCATAGATTATAAAAATACCTCTTGTGAGATATAGAATAAAATAATCAAGAGAGAAAAAAAAAAGAAATGCAATTGTTCGCTGTTTCCCAGAGGAGAAAATCCTTAGTCATTGAAGATCTACTATTTTACCCCAAGCTTTCCTGCAAATTGTATCTCTCAGAGCTATATTTTACAAGCCCTCTCTCTATTCCCGCCAAATATTGATGCATTCATGCTTTGAAGTCTTCTGATATTCTGCTCTGTTCCTGTTATTTTCTTCTATCCTTCAAAGTCTTTATCAATCTCTATCACATTCTTAATTTCCCTTATAAATATAGCCTTTTAAGTTCCAGCTACTATCATTTATCCTCTATTAAAATTCTTCAAATGTCTTCTGATTTCCAAAGACATTAATTTCCTTCCTCTGAGCATTTCTACAGCTCCTTCTGCATAATACTCATTAAGTGCCTAATGTATTCTAATTATTACACACATATCGAGGTTCTAAAATTTTAAACGGACCTAAATACTTGCAGGTGAAGTTATGGCTAATCATTCTTTGCAGTGCCTAGCACAACACATTTACATGCCAAACATGTAAAAAAAAATTTGAAAAAAAATTAGTCTTAGACAACCTGCAGTCTCTAAATGAAAAGATTTTACTCCCATAAATACAATAATTCTTCTAAGTTTAGGGATCATAAAGTGCATTAACTAGAGTGCAGTCATAAGAAGAAAACCGCACCAGATATTTGAACAGAAATTTTAAGATAAAGTGTTATTGCCTAAGTATTAAAAAACTGAAAATTCAAGAAGGAACACTGAGGTTTCATACAGCTAACAACTACAGGAAGCAGCTCATTTTCATACTGGAGGAGAAGGGAAGAAGTTGAAATTATTAAAATTTAGAAGCTTCGGGGAGCATTCCTGAGAGCCAAAACACACTTTATGGAGCCTGCTCAGTGGGAGTTAAGTGTCTCTTAGCTTGGTGGGGAGTCACAAGGGCTAGGGTGCAGACCTCCTTAGAGGGGATAGTAGTGGGCTGGTGCTGATTTGCTTGCTGGGTCAAGAGGTTGATTCGACAGAGAACAACAACAACAACAACAACAAACAAACAAAAAATCCTGCAAACTGGAATTAATTGCTGCTGTGGACAAATTGTTCCTGATGCTGTGAAATACTCTTGAATGACTGACAACTGGCAGCAAATGAAACAAAAAGGGAAAGGGAGTGAACAGGGCAAGAAATCTGCCCTCCCTCCCCTTGCTCCTCATGGGCACGATGTGAAAAAGAGTGGCCGACCGAATGCTAGTCCCAGCACCACAAAGCCAAGTAGAGAAGAGTGAGTTTGGAACGGAAATAATTACTGACACACTCAGATTCCTTTTTAGGTCCAAATGCTGACTTGTCCTACAAACTGCACTGAGTCAGGAATGTAAAATGTGCAAAAGAAAAATCACTTAAAATAGAGAGCTGTCTTGTAACATTTAGTGATGTTTCAAAAATATCCTTGTTTGAAAATACCAAGATGTATGTGTTAGGAAGGATGAATGAGAAAAACACGAATTTTCTTAGAAAGCTCTTTGACATGGAAACATAGTTTAATAAAAAAATAATACATCTAGGTGCTTTTCATTGAACATTCTTTAGATTGACAATGGGCCAACTGAATGGATTTTGTAGTTTTTTTCCTATTGTTTTTCTTTGCATCTAAGTAATTCTTATTTATTTGATAAAGTTCTGTCACTGAAGTCTGTGCTACTCATGTATTCTCAACTGTTTACTGCAGCTTTCCTTCAGAATATCGTCTTACCCAACTGATCCACCCAAGAGGAACAAATATATTACGACAAATCCCTCTGAGACTTGCTCAGAAATCCTCTGGTTGAAAGGAAAATATATGTACTAGGCTGTATTTCTTCTGAACTGAATTCCTAAGACTTGTCTGTACAGTCTGGGGAATTGTGAGAGGTGCCACTACTAAGTCAGGAAGATTTGCAAACCAAGGAACAAAAGATCCTATTAGATTAAAAAAAAAATGTATCTCATGGCTTTTATGTTCTCTGCCCTGATTCGAGTTTATCAGGGAAATGTCACGTTGTGGCTGAATTAATACTGTTCAAACTGAATTTGCATATCATTTCCTTTTCAAGGAGAGATGAAGAGGATGAGAATGAGAAACATGAATATGATAGTTTTCATTGAATCAAATATACTAGTTTCTAATAAAAAGAAAAAAAAAAAACCCTGTACT
Source organism: Mellivora capensis (assembly GCA_004024625.1). Taxonomy (NCBI): domain Eukaryota; kingdom Metazoa; phylum Chordata; class Mammalia; order Carnivora; family Mustelidae; genus Mellivora; species Mellivora capensis. The sequence continues at coordinate 2,521 of PISX010037572.1, forward strand.
TAATGGGAAAGCATTTTGTATCTTCCCAATCTCTTGAAACCATGTTAGAGGATCCCAAGCGGAGAGGTTTGCACCATGGCATGAGTCTATCATGACTGACACTGATGAAATTCTCAGTGCTTCATAAGGATATTATACAGGAGGGGCACCTGGGTGGCTCAGTACGTTAAAGCCTCTGCCTTCAGCTCAGGTCATGATTCCAGGGTCCTGGGATCGAGCCCCACATCGGGCTCTCTGCTCAGCTGGGAGCCTGCTTCCCTTCCTCTCTCTGCCTGCCTCTCTGCCTACTTGTGAGCTCTGTCTGTCAAATAAATAAATACAATCTTTAAAAAAAAGAATATTATACAGGAAATTATTCATTCATTCATCAAATATTAACTGAATGCCTACTATTCATGAGTCACTGAAACAGGTAATTTAAGGCATTTTTCTCCATCCACAAAGGAAAAATTTTTCTACTTCTTATTCCATATGACCTTTCAGCTTTGGCCTCTACTAAGGTACATACCCAGAGACAAGAACACTTTCTGTTGAGAGATCACTTCTGTCTAAGCAATTAACTGGTTTGTTCCAAGGTCCATAAAGCCCACTCCAATTTTCCTAGTGTCAGCCACACATTTTGCTACTCATCTAGGATAAAATAACACCTTTTCTTGCCTCTCTTGCAAACATGAGTGATCATTTTGTTAAGTTCTAGGCGGTGAGTCATAAGCAGAAATGTTGTATGAGGCTTGTGGGTAATCTTACAGGAAGCTGCATTGTTTGGAATCATGTTCTTTTGCCATTTTACCGTTTCTTCGTTTGGCCTCAAGCTCCACGCAGCCAGCTTAGACTTTGACATGAACTTGAAAGCCCTCAGTGCTAGATGGGTGAAAACGATGCTCCTGGAGCCTACAAATACTAACCTTGTACTCACTGCACCTTAATCTACCTGACATAACAAAAGAATTCAGTTATATTTTGTTTGAATTATGTTATTTTTGCATTTTTCTTCTATGTTAGTGCAACCTAATACTGATTTAAAAATTATCTTCATTTTTCTCTATAAGAAAAAAACCTATTTGTTGATTTTTATTCTCTTCATATAATCCTTGAAATTTCAATATGAATTTTTAATCTAAATTTTCTAACAAATTATTCAGAACGTCTATTCTTCTTTCAAAGATGACAAGGATATTAGCATGATTCATTCAGTAAACAAAAAGCCCTCTCCATCATTTTAATGTTGTGAGAGTTTGGGTTCTACCATTTTTATTGTAAACACATAAATTTGTTATTCATTTAACAATTGGTGATTAATTAAATTTATCAAAATATGCATTGATTTCCATATCCACTACTGTTTCCTGAATGCGTCACCTTCCTTCTTAGTGCACTTCTTTTTATTTATTTATTTATTAAGACTTTTTTTTTATTTCCTTTTTAATTTATTTGTCAGAGAGAGAGGGAGACAGAGTGAGCACAGGCAGACAGAGTGGCAGGCAGGGGCAGAGGGAGAAGCAGGCTCCCTGCCAAGCAAGGAGCCCGATGTGGGACTCGATCCCAGGACGCTGGGATCATGACCTGAGCCGAAGGCAGCCGCTTAACCAACTGAGCCACCCAGGCATCCCATTTATTTTAATTTTTATACACATAGAGGCAGAGAACACAGACAAGTGGGGAGAACGGACAAAAGGAAAGGAAGAGAGAGAATCCCAAGCAGGCTCCACGCCCTTTGTGGAGCCTGCCCTGGGGATGGATTTCACCTGCTGAGATCATGACTGGAGTCGGAATCAACAGTAGGGCACTTAACTGACTGAAGCACCCAGGTGTGCTTCAGATTTCTTTTGCCCTTTCTCTGTTTGCATATCTGAAAATGTTTATCTTGTCACCATTTCCCGGAAAATAGTTTGGCTCAAGATAGAATTTTAGGTTCGGAGCTAATTACTCAGAGCCTAATATCACTTTGTTTTCTTCTGGAGTCTGTCGTTGCTAAGGAGACCCTTTTGTCGGTCTACAGCGCATCTGATGGAGTCTGTTGCTACATTTTCTCTATTATTTCTTCTGCCCATTGAGGTTCTCCCTTTCACAACAGTGAATCTAAGGAAGGACTTATTTCTACTTATTTATCTTGATACCTAAAGGGTGATTTTTTGTTGTTCTGTGGGGGGGTGTGTGTGTTTAAGTGTGAGGGGTCATGTATTCAATTCTGAGGAGTTCTCAGTTATTACCTCTTCCCTGACATGTCTTCAGTTGTATATTCTGGAACTCCCAGTAAGTACATGCAGAAGTTGAGTTACTTTTTATATAGTATAAATTTTGATTCAAAGTTGAGTGCTTTGAAGATGGTTTTCTAATTATGCAAGCACTACTGGTTAACATAGATTAGCTTTTCTCTATTGAATTACATTTGTACTTTCTTCAAAAACCAGTTCTCCATATAGGTGGGGGTCATCGTCTGGATTCCCTACCCTTTTCTATTAATCTCTTTTTCTATCACTAAAGCAATACAGACTGTGTTTTATTACTATATAATTTTATAATAAGTCCTGAAATCAGGTAATATTAGCCCTCCAACTTTTCTCTTCTTTTAAAACTTTACTTAGTTATGGTCAGTCCTTTTCCTTTTTTATATGGCTTCTAGAATAATTATGTCATTATTGTACTAAAAATTTGCTGAAATTTTGATTGGGATTACATTGATCCTATAGATCAATTTGGAGAGAATTGGTATGGTAATATTGATTGTTCTGAGCCAGGAAAGCAAGTGCAATTCTCGATCTTTATTACATTTTTAAATATTTGAGGGCCACCGGGATGGCTCATTTGTTAAGCGTCTGCCTTTGGCTCAGGTTGTGATCCCAGGGTCCTGTGATCAAACCCCCATCAGGTTCCCTGCTTAGTGGGAAGCCTGCTTCTCCCTCTCCCTTTGCTGCTCCTCCTGCTCATGCTCATCCTCTCTGTCAAATAAATAAATAAAATATTAAAAAATATATTTTTTTAAAAATTAGTTTCACCAAAGTTTTATAGTATTCAGTGCAGAAGCCTTGCATATATTTAGTCATATTTATCCTTAAACATTTAATATATTAATCATATTATAAATGGTATTTTTTATTTCAATTTCTAATTGTTCAGTTTAAGTATATAGAGATACAATTGATTTCTGTATATTTATCTCATACCTTGCTCCCTTGCTAAACTCACTTATTCTAGCGGTTTTATTTGTAGATTATATTCTATTACCCACATAACCAATCATGTTATTTGTGAATAAAGACAATTTCACATCTTCCTTTCCAACCTGGAAACCTGGTTTATTTCTTTTCCTTGCCTAATTATTACACTGGCTAGAACATCTAGTACAGCATTAAGTGGAAGTTTTGAGAAAAGTTATCCTTGTCTGAATCCTAATCTTAGGGGGAAATCTCTGTCTTTCATTTTTTAATATAATAGTCCCTATAATTTTTTTAAAGATTTTATTTATTTATTTGACAGACAGAGATCACAAGTAGGCAGAGAGGCAGGCAGAGAGAGAGGAAGGGAAGCAGGCTCCCTGCTGACCAGAGAGCCCCATGCAGGGCTTGATCCCAGGACCCTGGGATCACAACCTGGGCTGAAAGCAGAGGCTTTAACACACTGAACCACCCAGGTGGGCCCCCCCACCCCCCTATAAATTTTTTGTATATGTTCTTCACTATATTGAAGAGTTCCCTTCTATTCCTAGTTGACTAAGACTTTTTTTTATAAGTAATAAATGTTGGACATTGTCAAATGCCTTATCTGAGAAAGTATCTACTGAGATGATAATATGTTTTACCTTTTTAGTTTGTTAACATGGTAAATTATACTGAATGATTTTCAAATGTTAAAAGCTATATTCTGGAATAAATCCTACTTAACCATTGTATTATTTCCTGTTGCTGCTGTAGCAAATTACCACAAACTCAGTGAAGCTCAGAAGTCCTAAAATCAAGGTGTTGGCAAAGTTACATTCCTTCTGAAGAATCTAGGGGAAAAAATTCCTTGTCTTTTCCAGCCTATAGAGACTTAATAAAACACAGTCTGTATTGCCTTCATTTTTTGGTTCATCCCCTTCTATCTTCAGAACCACCAGCATAGCATCTTTAAGTCTCAATCTCTTCTCGCTTTCTTTCTCCCCACTGTTGCCAGGGCTTGCTTTCCTTCTGGTGATTCTAGGGAAGAAAAAATTCTGCCAACTACAGTTATCTTGTATTCTCTTTAATATAATAAAACATTTTATAGGCTTGATTTGATAGATTTTTTGTTTAGATTTTTAATCTGCCTTTATAGGAAATATTTGTATTCAATTTTCCATTCTTATAAAGTCTTTGCCTGGTTTTGATATTAGGGTAATGCTGACCACATAGAATGGCTTGCAATGTATATTCTCCTCTTCAATTTTCAGTAAGCGTTTACATAGAATTGGTATTGTTTCTTTCTCTAATGTCTAGTACAATTCAGTAGTGAGGACATTGGTGATTGGAATTTCCTTTGTGGAAAGATTTTCAACTACAACTTCAATTTCTTTAACATATATGGGGCTGGTCAGACTACTTATATTTAAAGATTTTACTTATTTACTTGAGAAAGAGTGAGCAAGAGAGAGAGAAAGAGAAAGCACAAGCAGGGGAGAGGTAGAAGGAGAGAGAGAAACATGTTCCCTGCAGAGCATGGAGCCCAACATGGGGCTCCATCCTAGGACCCTGGGATCATGACCCGAGCTGAAGGCAGAGGCTTAACCCACTGAGCCCCCAGGCACCCCGCTGTATTTATTTCTGAAGGAGAGTGGGAGGATGCGCAGGAAGAGGGGCAGAGGGAGGGCCAGAGGGAGAGGGAGAGGGAGAGAGCGTCTCAAGCAGACTCCCTGCTGAGTCAGACACTCAACAGCAGGAGCCACCCAGGCGCCCTAGACTATATTTAAATTAGTTTTTATAGTTGGTATTTCTCAAAGAATTCATCCATTTCATCCAAACTATTGAATTTATTGGGATTAAGTTACTTAGGATATTCTCTTATTCTGCTTTTAATATTTGTAGAATCTGCAATGTTGTCAGCTCTTTCATTCCTGACATTGTTTATCGGTATCTTATCCCTCTTTTCCTAATCAGATGGGTGGAAGTTTACCAATTTTACAGATATTCTCAAAGACCTAGCTTTCATTTTGATTGATTTCCTCTATTATACCTTTATTTCATTGATTTCTACTCTAATTTTTATTATTTTTTTGGTTTCTTCACATTTAATTTTCTCTTTTTCCAGTCTTTTATTTATAAAGTTGTTTTTTTGTTGTTTTTTTTTGTTTTTGTTTTTGTTTTTTAATTTGTCAGAGAAAGAGGGAGAGAGAGAGAGCGAGCACAAGCAGACAGAGTGGCAGGCAGAGGCAGAGGGAGAAGCAGGCTCCCTGCCGAGCAAGGAGCCCGATGCGGGACTTGATCCCAGGATGCTGGGATCATGACCTGAGCCGAAGGCAGCCACTTAACCAACTGAGCCACCCAGGCGTCCCTCTTTTTCCAGTGTCTTAAAGTGGAAGAAAGATCATGTTTCTTAGTGCTAGAAATTTCACCCAACTACTGCTTTAATAGCATTCTACAAATTTTGATATGTGTTTTGTTTTCCTTTCCATTCAGTAGAAAATATTTTTAACTTTCATTTATTTTCTTCTTTGATCCATAAGTTACTTAAAAGAATGTTATTTAGTTTTCAAGTATTGGAGGAGTTTAAATAGATTTTTGGTTATTGATGTCTAATGTAATTCCGCTGTAGTGAAAGAAGATTCTTTGATTTGAAATCTTTTAAATTTATTGAGATTTGTTTTACAGCCCAGAATATGGTTTATTACAGTGTATATTTCAAATGTGTCTGAAAAGAATGTGCTGTCTTGCATTTTGGGTTGAAGTGTTCTATAAATTTCAATTAGATCAAATTATTGGATATTTTAAGTCTTGTAATTTCTTATCAAATTTCTAGGTACTTGTTCTAAAAGTTACTAAGAAAGAAGTGTTGAAATCTCTACCTCTTAATTGTGAAATTAAACGGTTTTTCCTTCATGTATTTTGAAGCTGTTAGTAGACTCATAATTGTTAGGATTGTCATATTCTCTTTATGGATTTACCCCTTTATCATTATGACATTGATTTCTTTATCTCTGGTAATACTTTTCCTTCTGAAATCTACTTTGTTTACTTTCTTTGGTTAGTGATAGCATAGTATATCTTATTGTATCCTTTTGCTTCTAAATTGTTTGCACTTTTACATCTTAAATGTTTCTTGTAGTTGGCACATAATTAGGTCTTGCCTTTTTATCCAATATGATAATATTGATCTTACAATTTGGGTAGCTAGACCAGTCACATTTAATGTATTTATTGATGTTTTTGACTGAAATCTATCTTCTATTTGTCCCTAATGATAAATCCGTTCTTTTTCCCATTTCCTTTTTTGCTGCCTTATCTTGAATTAATCCAGTATTTTTTATGATTCCATTCTATATCCTTTATTGACTTATTGGCTATATATCTTTGCTTTGTCATTTTAGTGTATGTTTTATGGTTTATAATACATATTTTTAGCTTTTCATATTTATCTTCAAATATTATTTTACTTCACATGTAGCATAAGAAACATCAGAAATACAGTCGTATTTCTCTTCTCCCAGCATTTATGCTACTGTGGTCAAATATTTTACTTTTATGCATGTCATAAGCTGTTCATATGTTTTAAACTGTATATTACATTATTGTTTATTTTTAAACAATTACCTATTCAAGATATTTAAGTAGTATGATGAAAAGCTTGTATACATTACCATATAGTGCCATATCTAGTGCATATAGTTCCTTTGTGTATTTCCATATTTCCGTGTCATATCATTTTTCCTTCTGCCTGAAGAATTATCTTTAATATTTCTTGTAGTGCACATTTGCTGCTCAATTCTTTTAGCTTTTGTATACTTGAAAAATATTTTGACTTAATTTTTGAAGATATTTTTTGATGGGTTTAGAATTATAAGTTCGTAGGGTTTTCTGTTATTGTTTTCTTCAATAATTTATTTTTTGCTTTTAATATTTCAACAGTATTGCTTCACTATTTCCTTTTTATCTGAAGAAAAATTTGTAGTCATCCTTATCTTTGACCATATATGACTGAGGTGTCTTTTTTTCTCTGAACACTTTCAAGATTTTTCTCTTTGTCATTGGTTCTCAGTAATTTTATTTGATACTCATTGTTATAGATTTTCTCATGTTTCCTGTGCTGGAAAAGCATTAAAAAAAAGCATTAAAAAATTTAAAAGCATTAAACTTCATTAATGTGTTAATGAATCATTTAATGAATGTATTAATGAATAATGTATTAGTGAATCATTTAATAAATCATTAAATTTCTTAAATGTATTGATTTATGGGGAGCCTGGGTGGCTCAGTGGATTAAAGCCTCTGCTTTCGGCTCAGGTCATGATCCCAGGTTTCTGGGATCGAGCCCGAATCAGGCTCTCTGCTCAGCAGGGAGCCTGCTTCCACCTCTCTCTCTCTCTCTCTGCCTGCCTCTCTGCCTACTTGTGTTCTCTCTCTCTGTGTGAAATAAATAAATAAAATGTTTTTAAAAATGTATTGACTAAGTCAAGCAGAGAGAGTCAATGATCATATGGTTTCACTTATTTGCGGAGCATAACAAATAACACGGAGGACATGGGGAGATGGAGAGGAGAAGGGAGTTGAGGGAAATTGCGGGGGAGGAGATAAACCATGAGGGACTATGGACTCTGAAAAACAACCTAAGGGTTTTGAAGGGGCGGGGGGTGGGAGGTTGGGGGAGCCAGGTCGTGGGTATTATGGAGGGCACGTATTGCATGGAGCACTCGGTGTGGTGTAAAACTATGAATTCTGTTACGCTGAAAAGAAATGAAATAAAAAAATTTTAAATTAAAAAATATATTGATTTATACTTTTCATACGATTTTAGAAAAAATTGCAATGATTTTTCAAGTATTTTTGTGACCTTGCCAACTCACTGATTCCAATTATATGTAAAATAGGATCCTTGAAGTTATGCCAAATGTCACTGGTAATCTTTTCATTTTTTAAAGTTCTTTTCTTTCTCTGTTTTATTTTTGACAGTTTGTGTTGCTGTGTTTTAAGTTTCATTTTGTTATTCTACACCATCCAATTGGCCACTAATTCCATTAAGTATGTTTTGCATTTAACACCTTTTGATTTTCACCTCTTGTGTTCAATTTGAAATACCATCTATGTCTTTACTTCGTTTTTTTGAACACATAGGGTAAGCTGTAATAATTGTTTTAATATTGGAGGGCGCCTGGGTGGCTCAGTCAGTTGAGCCCCTACCTTCTGCTCTGGTCATTATTCTAGCATCTTGGGATCCTGGCATCTGGCTCCTTGCTCAGTGGGGAAT
>PISX010037573.1:0-10936 GCA_004024625.1 Mellivora capensis
AACAAAACCAAAAGACAACTGACAGAATGGGAGAAGATATTTGCAAACGACATATCAGATAAAGGGCTAGTGTCCAAAATCTATAAAGAACTTATCAAACTCAACACCCAAAGAACAAATAATCCAATCAAGAAATGGGCAGAGGACATGAACAGACATTTCTGCAAAGAAGACATCCAGATGGCCAATAGATACATGAAAAAGTGCTCCACATCACTCGGCATCAGGGAAATACAAATTAAAACCACAGTGAGATATCACCTCACACCAGTCAGAATGGCTAAAATTAACAAGTCAGGAAATGACAGATGCTGGCGAGGATGTGGAGAAAGGGGAACCCTCCTACACTGTTGGTGGGAATGCAAGCTGGTGCAACCACTCTGGAAAACAGCATGGAGGTTCCTTAAAAAGTTGAAAATAGAACTACCCTATGACCCAGCAATTGCACTACTGGGTATTTACCCTAAAGATACAAACGTAGTGATCCGAAGGGGCACGTGCACCCGAATGCTTATAGCAGCAATGTCTACAATAGCCAAACTATGGAAAGAACCTAGATTTCCATCAACAGATGAATGGATAAAGAAGATGTGGTATATATGCACAATGGAATACTATGCAGCCATCAAAAGAAATGAAATCTTGCCATTTGCAACGACGTGGATGGAACTAGAGGGTATCATGCTTAGTGAAATAAGTCAATCAGAGAAAGACAACTATCATATGATATTCCTGATATGAGGAAGTGGAGATGCAACATGGGGGACTAGGGGGGTAGAAAAACTAGAAAAGAAACAAGATGGGATTGGGAGGGAGACAAACCATAAGTGACTCTTAATCTCACAAAACAAACTGAGGGTTGCTGGGGGGAGTGGGTAGGGAAAGGGGGGGGTGGGGTAATGGAGATTGGGGAGGGTATGTGCTATGGTTAGTGCTGTGAAGTGTGTAAACCTGGCTATTCAAAGACATGTACCCCTGGGGATAAAAATTTGTTTATATAAAAAAAAGTATGCTAAGGAAAAAAAAATGTAATAAGGAGGGAATTTGTGACCAAATGGGGGGATCCTAGTCCCTCACTCATTTGGAATGGAGGAAGAGGGAAAAGTCTTGCTGATTCAGGACATGGTGTAGGAGTGTAGTTTAAAAAGGGAGCACCTCCGACTCTGAGTTGAAGCAAAGCAAAATTCAAATGTAAGCCCTCAAGGTGGGTGTGAAGCAAAGCAAAATTCAAATGTAAGCCCTCAAGGTGGGTGTGGATTGAAGCTTTCCCCTGACATCCTGATGACAGCGTCATGACCATATACACCTTGGCTGTCACTCCTAGTGCAGAAACCTTAGTGGGGGAGGCAGTGAAGAAACGTTATGCACAGTCAGATTTAACCCCTATTTTCTGGTGTTGTGGCAAAGCTGACTTAAAGGGACTCTGGATTCCAGGTATGGACACCTGAGTTCCAGTCCCTAGAGCTTGGGCTTGCTTCTGCAAATGTGAATTTGTGTTTGGGTTTGAGGTCTGCTAAGTTCCCTCCAGCTGTGCTGTTTTGTGATGTTAAGTAGGAGATGTATCTCCCATCCCTCTCCTGCCAAGGGGTGGATACTTCTATAAGGGAGAGGGTTTTTTTCTCTCATCACACTGTGCAGCAATGGCTCCAATTAGTGCATGCTCTCTCTCTAGGGCAATATCAACTCTCTCTCTCACACGGCAAATGGTCCAGATTACGGGTGTTTCAGGTATTAGATTTCTCCTGGTTTTCTTTTCCTTCTTGATATTTTTAGGTGTGGTGGGGTTTTTTTTGTTTTTGTTTTTGGTTTTTTGTTTTGTTTTGTTTTGTTTTGTTTTTTTAAGCCAAGCATTTATTGCAGCCTAATAGCAGAAACATGGGAGGGGAAAAAAGTTGATGGTCTGCTAACAACATTTTCTGTGTAATTAACCTCTGTAGTAAGCTACTTAGTTACAAATTTGCCTGTAGGGGGAACCAGCCTTCTGGACAGAGAATTATACGATTATAGTCTGGGGCAGAAAAGTCTCTTAAGAGATCTGCTAGTGTGGCTCTAGATATCAGGCAGAGAAATTGTATTCCCATTTCACAGATGAAGAACTAATGCTGAACTATGAAGACAAAAGATTACAGAAAGTGTCTTCTTGGACAGCCTCAGTAGAAAAGACAAGCCTTAAAGACAAGAACCCATGGTTAAGAAGCAGTAAGGTAGGACGATGTATGGAAAATTGTTTTGCTGATTTCTGCCACCGTCTCCATACCTGGCCTAACTCCCAAAGAGGTGTATAGATTATAGTGTTACATTACTATGAAATCACTCTTTTCTTCTTCAGCAAATAATTTGAGTGAATTTTATGCACCAGGCACTGTTATGCAATGGAAATAGAGTTGTGAACAAAAAATAGGGCTTCTTTCCTCTGAGTTAGGGAGGTAGATATTAAATAAACACAGAGTTAAACATATCACCATTGTGAATATGACAAATCAGGTGAAACAAGAAAAGCAGGGTATATACAGTCACCTTAGAAGACTGTTTAGCAATTTCTTGCAAAAGTAAATATACTCTTGCCATACAATCCACAATTATGCTGCTTGGTATTTATCCAAAGGAGTTGAAAACTTATGTCCACACAAAAATCTGCGTATCTGCATATGGTGGTTTTGCAGCAGTTTTATTTGTATTTGACAAAACTTAGAAGCAACCAAGATGCCCTTTGGTAGGTGAATGGATACATAAGCTGTGGTACATCCAAACATTGATTATTATTCAGCACTGGAAAGAAATGAGCTATCAAGCCATAAAAAGACAAGAAGGAATCTTTAATGCATCTGACTAAGTGAAAGAAGCCAATCTGAAGAGGCTCCATGCTGTTTGATTCCAATTATATAACATTCTGGAAAAGGTAAAACTATGCAGACAGTAAAAAGATCAGAGCTGGGGGGAGGTGGGAGTTAGATGAATAGATGGGGTACACGGGATATCTAGGGCAGTGAAAACATTCTGTCTGATATTATAATGGTGGATATATGTCATTATACATTTTGTGTTTGTTTAAGCACATGGAATGTACATCACCAAGAGCAAACCCCAAGGTAAGCTCTATACTTTGGATGATTATGATGCGTTACTGTAGTTTTATCCTTGGTACAATTGTACCAAGTGATGTGAGGAATGGGGGAAGGCTGTGAAAGTGTGGGGGCAAGGGCATAGGGGAAATCTTTTATTGTAAGCCTAAAGCTGCTCTAAAAAAAATGTTTCTTTATGGTCCACACAGGCCCTGTGGTAATATAAGATCTAATAAAAATAGGTAATTTTTTTTAAAAAAGAAGGGTGCAGAAAAGAGTGTAAAATAGGGATTACTTATTTAGGTTGGAGAGTTAAGAAAATCTCAAGGATGAGTAGAAGTTAGTGAGACAGAGAATGAGAGAATGTTCCAGGCAGGGGGACACCATCAGTAAAGCCCTGAGGAACAGATGGCTTGGTCCATTTGAGGAAATGAGAAGAAGGCCCATGTAGCTTGAGTACTGTGGTTGGTGGGGACAGAAGCATGTGAAAAGGTTGGAAAGGTGCTGAAATCCAGTCAAGAGGGGCCTTAAAGGCCTCCACAAAAGTTTGAACTTTATTCAAAAGCAGTGGGAAACCTTTGAAGCAGCCGTATCCAATTAAACCTTCCTGTGTTCTATAATGTATGCTATTCAGTGTGGCAGTCACTAGTCACATGTGGCTATTGAGCCCTCAAAATGTGGTTGGTATGACACAGACTGTTTACTGCATTGAATGTTTATTTTATTTACTTTTAATTAATTTAAATTTAATAACCACATGTAGCTGGTGGCTTTTACATTAGTGCAGCTTTGAAAGACTTTATGGCAGAGAATTATAAGATCAAATTTATCTTTACGGGCGCCTGGGTGGCTCAGTGGGTTAAGCCTCTGCCTTCGGCTCAGATCATGATCTCAGGGTTCTGGGATCAAGTCCCGCATTGGGCTCTCTGCTCAGCAGGGAGCCTGCTTCCTCCTCTCTCTCTACCTGCCTCTTTGCCTGCTTGTGATCTCTCTCTCTCTGTCAAATAAATAAATAAATGAATAAATAAATAATAAAAAAAATTTATCTTTGCAAAAACCCACTCTGGAGGTGCTCAGTTATTAAGCATCTGCCTTTCACTCAGGTCATGATCTTGGGGTCCTAGGATCGAGCCCCATATTGGGCTTCCTGCTCAGCAGGGGGTCTGCTTTTCCATTACCCTCTGTGCTCTCTGGCTCTGACTCTTGCTCTCTCTTAAGTGAATAAGTAAAATCTTTAAAAAGATAAATAAAATAAAAAATTAAAAAAAAAACCCACCTCACTCTGGCTGCAGTTTGGAGAATGAATTGGAGAGGGCAGGAGTGGAAGTGGAATGGCCAGCTGGGAGCGTGGGTTTGAATGGAGGCAGAGAATATGGGGAAATGTGAGTGCACTTATGATATAGTCTAGGATAGACTCGCAGGACTCAGTAATGGAGAGGGTCTACAGGGTAGAGCAAAGGGAGACAGAGAGGTGTGAAGAAAAATGCCTCTGTTCTGTTTTGAAAAACTGGTGGATGAGGGTGTTAATCACTAAGGCAGAGATGTGGGGAGGGGGAACAGATCTGAGATTTGGGAGAGGGGTAGGAAAAGGATATGTTCAGTTTTGAATACTTAAGCATTGTGATACGGGTAGGTTGTATAAGTGAACATATCAATAAGCTGCTGAATACTGAGCCTGGGGCTCAGAAAACATTAAATGGACACTCTGGGGCTCAGAGACTGAGTGAGTATTAAGAGAAGGAGACTAAACATTGCATTGGTTGGGTATGAAAGAATTTGAGACAAATAGGGTGAAGTCTAGAAATAATTTGGGACTTTCTATTAACAATATTCTTTCTGCCCAAATTCCTCTATTTTGAAACAATAGTGCTTCTTAAAAAATAAAAAAAAAGCAGGTTACTCTCATTTATCTACTCAGGCATAAGCATTAGTTAAGTATATACTTGGGTCATTGTATTCCAGTGTTTCCTAAAGTGTAGACCAAACACTTCTAGTGGTATAGGGAATGATTTTAGGAAGACACAAACAGAGGGTTATATAACATGCAAACCTTTCATGAGAAAGTTATTTTCCTGTCTAATTTCTCTCACTCTTCTATGACAAAAGAAAACCTCTGTTTATAAGCATGTCCTGAACACCAAACTCTTGTTAGTCTTCATTTCAAACAAAGACAGAGAAGACTTCAGGCCCCCAGCCCTTCATAGCTACTCAATGTAGCTATTTCACAACATTTTGTTTTCATTGTATTAATTTCGTAGTCACCTTCTTTTTAAGATGAAGATAACCCTTATTTTGAACAACCTCAAATTTAGAGACAAATTTAAGAAACTTATATATTTTTTCTGAACTATTGGAGGGTAAATTGTTGACATGATGCCCATCACCTCTGAATATTTGACTGTAAGCTCTACAAACAAGGACATTCTCTTCATAACCACAAATATAACCCTCAAAATCGGGAAGTTAATGCTGATCTGTAACTACCATATAAGCCATAAGACACCAAGAATGTCTTTTCCAGCAAAATAATCCAATCCAGGATCACTGTAGTTAGTTGTTATTTCTCTTTAGTTTTTTTCAACCTGGAACAGTTTCTCAGTACTTCCTTGACTTTCATGATCTCAACACTTTTAAAGATCCCAGGTGAGATATTTTGTAGAGTGTCCTTCAATTTGCATTTGTGTGACATTTCTTCATGATTAGATCTAGATTATGCATCTTTGGCAAAATATCACGGAGATGATGTATCTTTCCTCTCTGCATCCTCTCAGAGGGCACATGTGTTGATTTGTCCCATTACTGCTAATGTTAACTTTGATTACTTGATTAAGGTGATGCCTGCCAGGTTTCTCCACTGTAAAAAAAAAAGCTGTTCTTTTCCCTTTTGTAATTTATAAACCTTTTCTAGGGAGACACATTGATACCAAGTAAATATCCTGTTCCTCATTAAGTTTTAAAGACTACTTTTAGCATCAATTGATGTTTCTTGAATGAATTAATCATTACTCTGATGGTTACCATACACTGTATTTCTCATTCTATTATTTTTCTGTCAAACTTTCTGCTGAGAGAAAAAACATTCTCCCCCCCCCCCATATATTTGTTTATGTCTGTAGGTACTCACAAATTCCTATCTTATTCTTTTGTCTCTAATCTCTTATTATCATTTATCTTGATACTCAAATTGTCCCAAGTTTGGTTAATAAGAGCCTCTGCAGTCTGTCCTCTCTCCTTTTGACATGTCCAGTCATTCTACAAGCACTTCCTTGTTTTCCGTCACAAAATTCTCCAGGATCTTCAGCCACAGCCCTAGAATCAGCCATTTCTCTAAGAAATTTTGGTTACTTTAGGGGATAATGGTATTTAGAAACCAAGGTCTGGGTGCTATGTGTGCTCATTGCCATCGGGATGTCATTGTTGCCAAGCCCTCTCAGTTTATTTATTTGTTTGCTTGTTTATTTTTAACTCTGCTAGCTCTTTATCTCACTACAATCATAAGTTCATACTAAATCCAACCCAAAACTACAGGTTTCGTTCCACTTTCTCCCTTTTTATACTCCTAACTCTCTTCTCCAACAGTGAGAAAACTGGCTCTCATTAGTATCAATCTATTTAATTTCCTGGAACAACTCCCCTTTATATAGCCAGTCTCCAAACGTCATGATTATCCCATGCATAGATGCCCTTTCACCCTACTTGAATTCTGACATCTCATACTGACTCATACCTCTTCTATCTCCATTGCAAGCATGCCTTTCATCCTGTTCAGGTTCCAACATCCTACACTGCTGCTGTTGCCATCACCCCTCAACACACAGTTTCCTTCCTCATCTTTCCTGGGCCTGACAATTTACCCCATACTTACCCTCTTTACCCAGCTAGAATTCTAAAACTCCACATTGGGTTGCACAGTTAACTTCTTCATCCCATTTGCCACCCAACACCCTATGGTTCCTGTCATTACTGACCTCTTTCCAATGTGTGAATACATTCTTCATTCTTCCTAGGCTTCAACACATTGCACTGAGTCATCACCACTACTGCCTCCACCTCCATACACAGACTCTGGCATTCCTCCCCAGGTTGCAAGGATATTATCCTCTTGTGACACTTGTGACCCCTCACACTGGGCTGCTCCTCAATGTTGGCACACAGACTTACTTTGCTTGGAACCACCTGATGGCTTTTGGACTGGATTTTTTCAGGAAAGGAAGGAAGGAAGGAAACTAGACTTATTTTTCTTTTCATACCCAATATTGATTTTTCATTTACAGAATGTATACAACAAAATGTCTTTTTAAACAGACTTTCTTAAAAGCAGTTTTAGGCTCACAGGAAAATTAAGTGGAAGGTACACAGATTTCCTATACATACCCTGCCCCCTATATATGTGTAACCTCCCTTAATATCAAAATCCGTCAATGTAATGGTATAATTGTTACAATCAATGAATCTACATTGACACATTATTGCCCAAAGTTCAGAGTTTATGCTAGGATTTATTCTTGGTGTTGTACATTTCATGGGTTTTGCCAAATGACATGTATTCACTACTATAGTACCATCCAGAACAATTTGCTGCTCTAAAAAGCCTTTGTGTTCCACTTGTTCATCTCTTCCTCCCTCTTAACTAACCCTGACAGCCACTGATCTTTCTAATGTCTCTATAGTTTTTCCTTTTTCAGAATACTATATAGTTAAAGTCACACAATATGTAGCCTTTCAGATTGACTTCTTTCACTTAGTAATATGAAGTGAAGCTTCCTCAATATCTCTTTATGGCTTCATAAGATCATTTCTTTTTATCACTGAATAATATTCAATTGTTTGAATGTATCACAGTTTATTTATCCATTCACCCACTGAAGAACATCTTGGTTTCTTCCAAATTTTGGCAATCATGAATAAAGCTGCTATAAACATCCATGTACAGGCTGTTGTGTAAATATACATTTTCAAGTCATTCATGTAATGAACATATGTATAGAAAGCATTATAGAAAGTAAAGAGCTTGAGAGATGGATCCTATGGAAAGAGTATGCTTGGTGGTATAAGAAACTTCCGAAATGTCTTCCAAACTGACTGTACCTATTTTGCATTTCTACCAGCGATGAATGAAAGTTCCTATTGCTCCACATCCTCACCAGTTGTCATCGTTCTAGATTTGGCTATTCTAATAAGTGTATAGTAGAATTTCATTGTTTTAATTTGCATTTTCCTAATGACATATGATGTAGGGCATCTTTTCATATGCTTATCTGCCATCTGTGTATTTTCTTTGGTGAGATGTTTCTTTGAGTCTGTTGCCCATTTTTTAATTGGGTTGTTCATTCTCTTATCAATGAAATTTGAAGAGTTTGAAGATATTTTGGTTAACAGTTTACCAGATGGGTCTTTTGCAAATATTTTCTTCTAATCTGTGGCTTGTCTTCTCATTTTCTGATATTGTCTTCTGCAGAGCAGCAGTTTTTAATTATAATGAAATACAGTTTATTATTTCTTTCACAGATTGTGCCTTGGTGTTGTATCTAAAAAGTCATTGCCAAACCTTAAGTCATCTAGTTTAAGAGAAGACTATGTTATCCTTTAGGAGTTTTACAGTTTTGAATTTTACATTTAGGTTTATGATCCATTTTGAGTTAATTTTTGTGAAGGATGTAAAATCTGTGTTTAGATTAATTTCTTTGCACATGAAGGTCCAGTTGGTTCCAGCACCATTTGCTAAAAGGCCATCTTTTCTCCAATGCCTTTGTTCCTTTGTCAAAGACTAGTTAACTACACTTTTATGTGTCTTGATTATGTAGACTTACAGTAAGTCTTGAAGTCAGGTAATGTCAGTTCTCTGACTTTGCCCTTTCCTTCAATATTGGGTTGGCTATTCTGTTTTGTTTTGTTTTTGCTTTTGCCTTTCCATACAAATTTTAGAATCAGCTTGTTGATATCCAAAACACCTGGTGGAGTTTTTATTGGGATTGTATTGACTCTATAGATCAAGTTGGGAAGAACTGATACTTTGATAATATCTTCTTATCCATGAACATGGAATATCTCTCCATTTATTTAATTCTTTTATTTCTATCAGAGTTTGTAGTTTCTTTGTATAGATCTTGCTCATATTTTGTTAGATTTATCTTTAAGTATGTTATTTGAGGAAGTATTAAAATAAATAGTAATGTGTTTTAACTTCAAATTTGTCTTGTTCATTACTAGTACATAGGAGAGTAATTGACTTTCAACATTTTTCAATATTTGAATAATTTTCAATATTAACTTTGTATCTTGCAACCTTGCTATAATCACTTATTAGTTCTGGGAGAGTTTCTTTTTTATCAGTTATTTTGGATTTTTCTACATAGATTATCATGTCATCTGTGAACAAAGAATTTTTTTTCTTTCTTCCCAATAATCATACATTTTATCTTTTTTTCTTGTCTTTTTTGCATTAGCTAGGGCTTCCAATATGAAGTTGAAAGCAAGTGGTGAGATGGGATATCCTTGCCTTTTTCTTGATTTTAGTGGGATAGCTTCTATTTCCTGCCATTAAATAAAATGTTAGCAGTAGGTTTTTATAGATGTTCTTTATCAAGTTGAGGAAGTGCCTCTCCATTCTTAATTTATAAAGAGGTTTTTTGGATTCTTGTTTTGTTTTGTTTTGTTTTGTCATGAATGGTATTGGATTTTGTCAAATGCTTTCTATACATATGTTGGTATAATAGTATAATATAATGGGCTATTCTTCTTTAGGCTGTTGATATGATGAATTACGTTAATTGATTTCCAATGTTGAACCAGTTTTCATACCCAGTATAAATCCTACTTGGTTGTGGTGTGTAATTCTTTCTAAAATTATTGGATCGATTTGCTAATATTTTATCTAGGATTTTTTAATCTATCTTCATGGGCAATATTGGCCTCTAATTTTTTTTCTTGTAATGTCTTTGTCTGGTTTTGGTATTAGACTGATATTGGCTCCACAGGATAAATTAGGAAGTATTTCCTCTGCTTCTATCTTCTGGAAGAGTAGAGAACTGGTA
The DNA here is from genome assembly GCA_004024625.1 of Mellivora capensis. NCBI lineage: Eukaryota > Metazoa > Chordata > Mammalia > Carnivora > Mustelidae > Mellivora > Mellivora capensis. Next base: position 10,097 of record PISX010037573.1, read on the forward strand.
TAATTTCTTCCTTAAATTTTTGGTAGGATTCACCGATGAATTCATCTGAGGCTGTTAGAATGTTAATAATTATTGATTTGACTTTCTTAAGAAATATAGGCTTATTCAAATTGTCTATTTATTCTTATATGAGTTTTGGAAGATTGTGTCTTTTAAGGAATTGGTCCATTTCATCTAAGTTATCAAATTTTGGGGCATAGAATTGTGCCTTTATTACCCTTTAAAAAAAAAAGATTTTGTTTATTTATTTACTTGTCAGAGGAGAAAGAGCACAAGCAGGCAGAGTGGCAGGCAGAGACAGAGAGAGAAGCAGGCTCCCTGCTGAGCAAGGAGCCCAATGTGGGACTAGATCCCAGGACTCTGGAATCATAACCTGAATCGAAGGCAGTGGCTTAACTGACTAAGCCACCCAGGCATCCCCTTTATTACTTTTTTAATGCCCAGGGGATCTGTAGTGATGTCTCCTCTTTCATTTCTGATATACATAAGTTGTATCTTTTCTTATTTTTAGTTAACCTAAATAAAGTCTTATTGATTTCACTAATAAAAACTAAAGACGATTTTTTAAAAATAAGCTTTAGTTTTGTTGATTTTCCCCATTGATTTCTTTTGTTCAATTTCATTGATTTCTGCTCTAATTTTTTTTTATCATTTCTTTTATTCTTCTTACTTTGGACTTAGTTTGCTCTTCTTTTTTTCTAATTTCCTAAGAAAGAAACTTAGGTTATTGATTTTTTATATTTCTTCTTTTCTTATATGTGTATCCAATGCTATAATTTCCCTCCAAACACTGCTTCTGCTGCATTCCATGAATTTGATAAGTTATATTTTCATGTAGTT
>PISX010037574.1:0-10935 GCA_004024625.1 Mellivora capensis
AAAAGGTAGGGGTATCAGTGTGGCAGAGTTGGTTAAGTGTCTGACTCTTGCTTTCAGCTTAGTTGGTGATCTCAGGGCCCTGATCTCAGAGTGATGAGATTGAGCCCCATGTTGGGCTCAGCATGGAGTCTGCTTGAGATTCTCTCTCTCCCTCCCTTGCCCATCCGCAAGTAAATAAATCTTAAAAAAACAACAAAACCACCACCACCACCACCACCACCACAAAAAACCCTAAAAGGCAAATCAAAGAGAGGAAGAAAATAAATGCAGTATATTTATCTAGTCAAAGCCTTATACTTAAAATATTTAAGGAAATCCTACAAATTAATCAGAAAAATTCAGGTAATACAGTTTCAAAACATGGCAAGAGCTTTCAATATTCATTTCCCTAAAGTAGTCCAACATCATTAGTTGACAGGATTATTAGAATAGACATTTAAGCCACACTGCATTACCACTATGCCCCAGCAAATAACTAGAATTCAAAAGACTGATGAAATCAACTGACTGGGTGGATATGCTGATCTGCTCATATGTGTTTAGTAAGAGTATAAACAACAAAGTATGTAATAAATTTTTTCTCAGTTTCCAATAAATATGAGCATATGCCTAATGAGACCCAGCAGTTGCACCCCAAAAATATAATTACAAGAAATGAGAACATAAATTCACACACACACAATATTAAGGATTATTTATAGCAGTTTTATTTACAATAACTGGAAATTGGAAACAGCTAAGTGTCCATCATCAGAATAGTTAAACAATTTGTAAATTAATTCTATTGAGTGCTATACAGAATTAAAAGTGATGCATGCAACTGCATGGATTTGAGTGAAAGAAACCACACACAAGGAGGTTAATATTTATATTATAGTATTACATTTATATGAAGTTCTAGAATAAGCAAAACTAATTTGTGTTAATAGAATTCTAAGGAGTAAAGGTTATGAAGCCAGGTGGGAGAATTGAATGTCAGGAACAAGAGGTAACTCATTGGGTGAATGGAACTCCCTCTTTGTTTCAATCTAGGTGGTGATTACCCAGGAATAGACATAGGTTAATATTCTCCAAGCTGCACACTTAGAACTACTCATTTTATGTGCAGGATAAATAAAGGAAGGAAGGGAGGGAGGGAGGAAAAAGGGAGAGAGGAAGGGAGGAATGCCTGTCAGACCAAAACAACATCCTTTCTGGGAAGTCTTGTATAGACAAGAGGTAGAGAAGAAAGGAAGGAAAACAATGAAGATCAAATTTAAGAAGACTTGGACACCTGGGATTAAATATTAGCTACCTATATCTACAAGAGCAGAGAGGATGTATGCTTCTAGGAAAGAAGACATGGCTGATTTTATCAAAGGGATTTAAGTATGGTTAAGCTCACTTTATCACTGCCATTTCTTCCCAGCATACCTAACAAATAGCTGTTTACTCCCAAAGGAGTACAATAACTGTAAATGAATCAACTTAAACATTGTTATATTGGGCTATGTTATGCTGTATAAAGATGCTATAAATGAGGAATGTGCCAGGAGAAAAAGGATATTTAAGAATATCAGAAAAATAACCCCAGAAAACTGGAACATTACCAACAAATAATTCTGCAGCTTTCACAGAAACTAATGGCAAGACAATTCCCTAACCAAAACTTTTTTTTTTTTCATGAAAATGGAGACACCAAACAAATAGAAGCCAAGGAAGAAATAGATATATGCAATTTTATAGGGTCAATATTATTTTGAAGTCTCCCTAAGAAACAAAAATATAACTGAAAGACTTGCTAGGGAAAATGAAGTCAAACTTTAAAATTTTTTTTAAATAAAATAAACTATTAAAAGAATACAGATATGAAAGAAATGTAAAGGAGCATTATCATATGCATGAGACATGTTCAACCTTCTGTTTATCATGTTTTGTATACTTCCATAATTTGCCTTCTGTATGTGATCATCCGAGGCTTCTGAAAAGCATGAAGACTGCACTGACTCTCGGGACTTTATTAGAGGGCATGCCTGCCTAAGAGAAATATGAAAGCAATCAAGGGGACTGGGAGAGCAGTCACACTGCAATGCAAGTCTGTTCCCAAATGAAAGGAAGGACAGAAGTTTGGAAGAACATGTCCTTGACTGCCATGTGGTCAAAGAAAGGTTTGGCAGGAAAACCAGAGTCTTGGGATAAAAGACAACAGGCAGAGGAGTTCTACATCTCAGAGAGGTGGACCTACCTTAATCATGCTTCCAAATTTTGTAATCAGTTGGAAGTAGCATGTGGAAAGCCTAGTTGTTATAAACAGTGGAGGGATTGCACAGAAAGCTACCACTGGAGATTTTGTCAGTGGTCCTTCCTGTAGGTGGGAAGACTGAGAGGTCCTTTCTCCTGGCTATCAAACTAGGCCAGCATATGTAGGATGCATGTTTATTATTGAGCCCTACTTCACCAGTCCCTGTTTTTCCATGAATGATACTGTGTTTATCCTTTATGAGTTTCAGCTGTTCCTATAAGAGCTGATTCATCACCAAATGTGACTAGTCCAGGAAAGAGCACATAATGCAATTCAATTAATGTGACCTTTATTGATATATATTTTTTAAGATTTTATTTATTTATTTGACAGACAGAGATCACAAGTAGGCAGAGAGGCAGGCAGAGAGAGAGGAGGAAGCAGGCTCCCTGATGAGCAGAGAGCCCGATGTGGGGCTCGAACCCAGGACCCTGGGATCATGACCTGAGCCAAAGGTAGAGGCTTTAACCCACTGAGCTACCCAGTCATCCCTTTATTGATATATCTTGATATATCTTTATGATGTATCTTTTAACGATATATATTTTAATGATATATCTTAAAACTATTTCATGTCAGTACTTATATACTTTTCACATAGTTTTTAATAGCCAGGTGGTTTTCTATTGGATAAATTTTCCAAAATATATTTACTCTTGAATTTTTAGGCATTAACTTTCCTTCTAGTTGTTTGCTGTTAACACATTGGTTTAAACACAAACACACACACATACTTTGAATCTATCTAAAGGTAAATCTAAAAATTGCTGAATACAAGAGGATATGCCATTTTATTTTTAATATGTTCAAATTTAAAACAAGGGTGATGAAGAGATATTTTTTTACATATAACAAATTCAACTTATTTAATGTAACTGGTAATGTATTGCTATTTGTCTAATAACTGTAAAAAGTTAATCATCATTTTACATTTTCATACCCTGAAGGAATTTGTTGGGTTTTAGTGCATATATATAGATATAGCTATAGATAGATGTATAAACATAACATGTATTTATTTATTTATTTACCTTGCATATATATATGATATATGTACACATATATATCAGCATTTTCTGTAATAAAATTGACATGCAATTGATATCAGAGACAACACATATGTATAAAACATTTTGAAGTGATTATGCTTAATGTGTCTATATAGTTTTTTCACAAAGTTGTACAAAATCAATAAAACCATTAATATTGTTAAAATGCATAAATGTCATTTATTATATGTAATATAATTGATAACATAATTGATTTGGCAACATATGTAAATAAAGAGGTATACAAAAACATCTCAGTTTACCCCATGGATAGAAATAAACTCATATTTGCACTTTCAAACTTGGTGTGATAAGATAAATTTGGACACATTTTCCATTGGGTATTAAGCAGTATTTAGCTTCAGTCTTCATAAAACTTTAAAAAATTATTTGATAAATTATTTAAGAAGGCTCACAAATAATACATGTTTTCTCCAACTCTAAGGTGTACTAAATTCAGCTATAACTGTATCATTTAGACTTATAAGCTGTAGAGTAGATTCTCTATGTCTACTTAAAGTGGAACTTCTAATGTTTTTAACAAAATGTGGATGAAAATACTTTGATATACACTTTATACATTTCTCTAGATTTCTAAAATATCTAAACCAAGCCTTAGGACTAATCAAAAAAGATATATGCTTCATATCAAATGATATGAGGTATACCTCATATACCTTATATCAAAATATTATTTAAATGTCATATGTTGCAGATTATATTTCAAAATCTTCTCATCTTTGTTGTGCATGAATTAATATAAAATCAGAATTTATAACTACAAGGTGTACACCTATTATTGTTTTCAAGATGAGTATAAAATTTATAGTCACAAAAAGTTTGTACAAGATATAATATAGAGCTGTTTGCTAAAATTCTTTAGGAATGTAATATTGGACACAAAACATTTTAGAATTTAAGTTAAATAGTATTATTTTTGTTGTATTAAGTGCTATTTTTTATGATAAAGATGACAATTAAATTTAATGGGAAACTTTTCTGAGGGTGGAGATTTCTTTGTGATGAGTTGCATAATAGGCTATTCAGAATTATTTGAAATCTGTTTTGAATTACTTGATTTTTACATTTTTGAGTGTTTTTGGTTTATTGTATTCAAGATCTGTTAATGTTCTGTGAATGTGAAAGTAAGGCTGTGAAATTTTTTATCCTATTACAAAAGAAAGGGGGAACGACAATAAAGAAATAACTTTTTGTATTTTGAAAGAATCCTTTATCATTTATTATATGTATTTTTAATGGATTTTCTCTTTTAGGTACTCAGAATCTGAAAACTCTTCTATTCATAGACCTCATTGTAGATTTTTTCATTGTCTTTGCTCTATTTTATTTTTGTGTCAGTTTTCTTTTAAAAACTATTATACTTTCAACTCCCATTTATTTTCCTCAAATGGATAATTATTGTAATGTGTTCATGTGGATACTTTTGTTAATATGTGTTCTTCTAAAATACATTCTCGGGTGCCTGGGTGGTTCAGAGGGTTAAGCGTCTGCCTTCGGCTTAGGTCATGATCCCCAGGGTCCTGGGATCAAGTCCCACTTTGGGCTCCCTGCTTCTCCCACTCCCTCTCTGTCTCTTATGAATAAATAAATAAAATAATACATTCTTAAAATTTTATGTAATTTTTTTGTGTTTATGTTTGTATTTTTGTGTTTATATTTCTGTCTCGTCCATTGCTTCTAAGTAATACACATTACTATATGAGGTATTTGCACTTTGCACTGAAGGTTACCCCATTTTGTTGGTATTATAGTTACTTTGTGTTTAACAGATATTTTTAGATGGATCATAGTTATTTCTGAAGTCTTATGTGGGAGTTGTTACATGAGGAGGTCCTAGTTATTTCTAAGTATCATTCAGTTATTGCTGGTCATCCTCTTACAGAAATGTCTTCCCACTGTGCAGTCTCATATGGCATGATGATATAAAGGAGTGGGGTGTATTGAGATGACTGTGACCTATGTCATTCAGCCCTGCATGATCTGAAAAGTACAGAGCTTGAAAATCTAGACCGGTTTATTTTTTTCTCCTAAGAAGAATATATGGTTTCTGTTCAAATTGGAAATTCTCTTTTGTCAAAAATGTATTTGGGAATGCAGTACATATAATACAAGTAAATCTTTTTTTTTTTTGGAATCGAAATTATGGGAAGTAGACTGTATTTTTATTTGGAGAGGACAGGGAATATAAACAAACAGTATGTCTGTAGGTGAAATCTCATGAATTTGTGTAACACACAATTTTGCATAACTGACACAACTTATTGTAAGTCATCATCTCCATATTAAGTGCCATGTGAGGTTGCTATTGGTACAGAAGACTGCCTGAAGATAAGAGTGTTCAGTGATTAAATGTCAACAAATATTGATTAATAAGTAAATGCATGCTATGAAAGAATAATTTGATTATACAAATATGTAGAAATAAACAGATGTAGTATAAGGAAATTTAAGACATTTGACATGTATATTTAGGATATTTATGAATTTTTAAATAAACTATTTGTGTTGTGATAAGATACAAACATGTTGGCAAATATCTTAGTGGAAGTCAATGATAAAACCTGAAAGAAAGTGTAGTAGTTTTACCTTTTTCAAATTTGTGATTATTTTATTTCTCTTATCATTAAAATAATTTATTTTCTCATACGTATTTATTTTTTTCTTAAAAGAACACCCATAAGTTGCATATGCCCCAGGCCTCATAAAATTTGCATCTCCACCTGAAAATATATTTCTTTAAAATTGCACTGTTGAATTACTTTAGTGTATAATTTAGAAATTTCTCATATACTAAATAGGCAACTAATGAGTTATTTCTTTCATTTGTGATAATCATATGTAGTTGAATAAGTCAAGATTAATCCTGCTTTAAAAAAAAAAATTCCCTTGGGGCGCCTGGGTGGCTTAGTAGGTTAAGCCTCTGCCTTCGGCTCAGGTCATGATCCCAGAGTCCTGGTATCGAGCCCCACATAGGGCTCTCTGCTCAGCAGGGAGCCTGCTTCCTTCCTCTCTCTCTGCCTGCCTCTTTGCCTACTTGTGATCTCTGTCTGTCAAATAAATAAATAAAATCTTAAAAGAAAAATCCCCTTGTTTTGTTGTGTATATTCAGAAACAACTTATATAAGATAGAAATATTTTAATCAAAAGTATGATACTATTTCCTCTTAAGCTATTTGAGTTGTCAACCTAAAAATGATGTAAAATGAACAAATTCAAATTACCAGAGACTGAGTTTACTGGGGAAAAGCAAAGGAAATTACAGTTTGGGGAAATACATGCCGTAGCTAGCTACAGGTTGAGGGGTTAGTACAGGCTGTATTTAAAGGCAAAGAATGAAACCGGGGGAGGTCCTATCAGAGTCCAGGCAGTAAATTTGTTGGCTTGAAGATAGGGAGAGATTCTTGCTGGATGTTCATTGGTGGGGAGGAGATAAGTCTTGGTCTTCTGTATATCAGGCACTTAATGGAAATCAGTCTCACAGTTCTTAAGTTCCAATCTTCTACAGGAACATGGTGAAATTTTCTATTTCATAGCTTTTGGTTTAAGTTTAGATTGAAATTCTTTCACAGAATGTATTATTTTAAAGGCTATGTGCTACCAATTCATTTTTAATAGTTACTTCCAATGTCTTTAATTTTTACATTGATTTTACATATTTTAGGAATTTTGCCATATTATAGATTTTCAAAAATATAGTGAAGATGGTTCAAAACATATTAACATATGTATAATTGAGCAGTTTAGCTTTATTTCTGTACTTTAAACATAGATAAATACATAGATATAAAAAAACTTTAATATGATAATATCACTAGTGTTAGTTATTTCTTTTTTATTTTTAAACATCCTTTGTTATGTCTAAATTTTGTTTTTATTGTTCTCAAGTTCATTGATTTTTATCCTTTATATTTAATATGAATTTTTCCCTTTTTTTCTGTGAGTTACTCTATTGCTTTAATCCATTTTAAATTAAATTCTGAACACTTCTGATTTTTAGATTTTTTCTTAATAAATAAATCTAAATTCATGTTTTGCCTTAGCTAGGTCACACTATGAGGTTTGCTATGAAGGTTATTATTAATCAACTCTGAACTTTTCTTAATTTACTTTATAACTTTACCATGCCCTCTTCTTTTAGCTTAAATACCACAATACTGTATAACTTAACTTTCACAAATATGGGGCATTTTTAGGTATTTTATGTTATTAATCTGTTATCACAACTTATTATTCTGAGGCCTCTGTCAGCTCTGTGACCAAAATACCTTTCTCAAGACTCTAGTGGTAACTCATTGAAATGTAAACCTCACTAAGATGGCACCCAGATCTCACTCTTTCTATGGGAAGGTAGGAGCTGTTGGTGGGCAAACTACTTCCTGTCATCAACAACTGTGAAATTTGTTCCTCCTTTGGATAAAGCCAATTAACTACCATAGGTTGCACTAAATATGAAATAAATTTTAGTGTGAGAAATGGTGGTGTCAAATCCTATTGCTTGAGAACTAGTTATTTTTTATCTAGAAATGTGTCAGTAATGGATTATATCTGCTTGGCTTATATAAAAGGGTGAGATTTCTTTCTGTCTTTACAGTCTTTTGTAGGATTACCTATGATACATATCACATTCTGGTTTAGTGCTTATTTATAATAAAAACTGTTTTCTTTCTCTGTTACCTTTGTGAAGAGGCTGTTTGAGAGAAGATTATGATTTTAGTTATAGTTCCCCACAGTGCTTAAGAAGAAAATATTCTGTGTTGGATATTTATTTCAGTTTATAATGTTACCTTTCTAGTTTTAAAAGTATATTGTTTAGTATTTTAATATCACTACTCATTAGTTTTTGTCAGTGAATCTATTAGTTTCTGAGTTTGGCAAACTAAAATATTCTGCTACAGATGTTGATACAATATTTCTTTAATTTTGGTAATTGATTCACTTACGTTTTTCATATATTTTTAGTTACCTACAAATATATGATGGTTAGATATTCTTTCCTTATTCTTTATTTTACCACAATATGACTTTTTTATATACCTTTATTTTTGCTTTCAATTATGTTTTCATATATCAGATGTTAGTATTGATTCCCAAGATTTTTTTAGTTCATGAATTTTTCACACATCTTTTTAAATAAACTTATTTTGAATATTAAGATCTATTTTTGATTTGTTTGCTATTTTATTCTGCATGTTGTGTGATGCCATTTGTGATTGGGACTTGGGAGTTGAACCCAAATCTAATCAAAATAGGTGGTACAATAGGTTGTACCACCTATTTTTATTAGCAGTTATATTTTCAGATTTTTTAATCTCCTGTATTATATCATCTTGTCTTGTCTTTGATATTTCTTTTTTTCTCCTTTCCTGCTTTCAGCTATGTTATCTTCTGCATATTTAGAATATATACATATTTGTTTTAAAATAAAGTCCTAAAATTAAGAACCTATGTCATTATTTTTATCTGATCTTCATAACTTACTTGTAATCATATATATTATCATATGTTATATGTGTATGAGACCAAACAGTCTTTTAGCAAACACATATCTCAGTCCTCTTCTTCATTGTCCAGCCACTTTATGTTAACATTGGATAGATTTATGTGATGCATTTTTAGAGATATGCCTTCTTATTTTTTATTTCAGTGTAGGACTTGGCTTAGCACAACAATGTTCATACATCTCTGAAAATACTTATATTACTTAAATAAAATATAGTAGGAGATAAAAATGCTAATAATTCCTAATTATTTTCCTTTAAGAGTAAAATTATTATGCCCTTTTTCTTTATCTAAATTTTAAAATGTCTGCATCTAATCACACTTTTCTTTTGGTATGTCCTCCTCTTTTTCTCTGGATGAATCAAAAAGTTCTTATTATAATTTGTTTTTTAAAATTTTATCATATCTAGAGCAGATATTTCACATATAAATAAGAACATTCTTTTTTGCTTCTTTAATATCAAATTCCATGTCCCTCCATTTTAAAAAAGTATAACTTTGGATATTCTTTTTTTTGGGGGGGGAGTTTAACTTTTTTTTTTCTTTTCAATGTAACAGGATTCATTGTTTATGCACCACACCCAGTGCTCCATGCAGTACGTGCCCTCTGTAATACCCACCACCTGGCTCCCCCAACCTCCCACCCCCCGCCCCTTCAAAACCCTCAGATTGTTTTTCAGAGTCCATAGTCTCTCATGGTTCATCTTCCCTTCCATTTCCCTCAACTCCCTTCTCCTCTCCATCTCCCCATGTCCTCCATGTCATTTGTTATCCTCCACAAATAAGTGAAACCATATGATAATTGACTCTCTCTGCTTGACTTGTTTCACTCAGCGTAATCTCTTCCAGTCCCGTCCATGTTGCTACAAAAGTTGGGTATTCATCCTTTCTGATGGAGGCATAATACTCCATAGTGTATATGGACCACATCTTCCTTATCCATTCATCCGTTGAAGGGCATCTTGGTTCTTTCCACAGTTTGGCAACCATGGCCACTGCATTATAAACATTGGGTACAGATGGTCCTTCTTTTCACTACCTCTGTATCTTTGGGGTAAATACCCAGTAGCGCAATTGCAGGGTCATAGGGAAGCTCTATTTTTAATTTCTTAAGGAATCTCCACACTGTTTTCCAAAGAGGCTGCAACAACTTGCATTCCCACCAACAGTGTAAGAGGGTTCCCCTTTCTCCACATCCTTTCCAACAGACATTGTTTCCTGTCTTGCTAATTTTGGCCATTCTAACTGGTGTAAGGTGGTATCTCAATGTGATTTTAATTTGAATTTCCCTGATGGCTAGTGATGATGAACATTTTTTCATGTGTCTGATAGCCATTTGTATGTCTTCATTGGAGAAGTGTCTGTTCATGTCTTCTGCCTATTTTTTTTTAAGATTTTATTTATTTATTTGACAGAGATCACAAGTAGGCAGAGAGAGAGGAGGAAGCAGGCTCTCCAAAGAGCAGAAAGCCCGATGCGGGGCTCGATCCCAGGACCCTGGGATCATGACCTGAGCCGAAGGCAGAGGCTTTAACCTACTGAGCCACCCAGGCACCCCTTCTGCCCATTTTTTGACATGATTATCTGTTTTGACATGATTTAAACTGTTGAGTTTAAGAAGTTCTTTATAGATCCTGGATATCAACCTTTTGTCTGTACTGTCATTTGCAAATATATTCTCCCATTCCGTGGGTTGCCTCTTTGTTTTCTTGACTGTTTGCTTTGCTATGCAGAAGCTTTTGATCTTGATAAAGTCCCAAAAGTTCATTTTAGCTTTTGTTTCCTTTGCCTTTGGAGACATATCTTGAAAGAAGTTATTGTGGTTGATATCAAAGAGGTTACTACCTATGTTATCCTCTAGGATTCTGATGGATTCCTGTCTCACGTTGAGGTCTTTTATCCATTTCAAGTTTATCTTTGTGTACGGTGTAAGAGAATGGTCGAGTTTCATTCTTCTACATATAGCTGTCCAATTTTCCCAGCACCATTTATTGAAGAGACTTTTTTCCACTGTATATTTTTTCCTGCTTTGTCGAAGATTATTTGACCATAGAGTTGAGGGTCCATATCTGGGCTCTCTACTCT
>PISX010037575.1:0-10750 GCA_004024625.1 Mellivora capensis
GCAATATTAAGAAAACACAATGTAGACATTTCCTCATTTTCCCTCTTGTTCCTTTATTCTGAATTCCCTCTCCAAAGCAAATCATGTTCCCTAAATTAGGTTTGGTGTGCAGTCTCATGACTCATGGTCACTCTGAACAGCAATTCAAAATTCCAGAGCCAGAAAGCAAGTAACAAAAAGTTATTTTTCAAGGTTCCATTCCTACTTATGCCTCCATACATCCTGCTGAGGATTTACAATCATCACAACTGATTCTACTAGTTCATTCCTACCAAACTTCTCCGTACCTTGCTGGTGCAGTTATCCTACAGATGAAGCATTTAAAAGAAAGAACACAGGATTAAGCCTTCAAAAAGAAAGTACTTTAAAGTAATAAATTGAGTATGACTTTTCAGAAATAAGCAAGAAAGCATTTGATTCTTTTTAGGGATTCAAATGATGTACTAAACTAGAATATACAATGACTAGTACCTCCTAGCCTTTAATCTAAAAAATGAAGCCTGTGATACAAAACTGTTGCAGTTACAGTATCCCACTGTTAAAGAATAGGAAAGAATAACACAATTTTTAAAAATACATTATTGGCCCCCAAATCAAGAGCATTCACCAAGGCAAATGCTTAAAAAAACTCCAAAAGGTAGTGTAACCTACTTTAAAAAGACTGTATAGGAAAAGATTATACAACAAAATCCTTGTTTTTGATGAGAGATCTGAAGTGAGGCTCAAAAAGCAACCAAACCCTAGGTCTTCGTAAATAGTTAGTTTTCAGTCTGGCCTCTACAGATCTATGTGTACTTTCACTCTCCTTGATCTCTTTTGTGTTCGGTAGAAAGTCAAAGTGTGTTATACCTAGTATCTTATCTGAAAAGCTCTAAAAGGAGAAAGCAAGATTACACAAAAGGGCCAAAAAAGGTCAGTCTTCATAAACACAGAAAATATCATCAAGTACATTTGCTGAACAGACAAGTTTTCCCATGTAATCAAGTATGTAATACTTACCACCTCTGCCAAGGCCGAAATGACTTTGCCCAGAGTTGTGAGAGACTTATTAATATTCGCTCCTTCCTGAAATCAATACCAAACATGAAAGAATCATGATGAAGAGTATCTTCTACGGCCACATCATCTATAATGCACAGGATACAACTGAGCCTTGTGCTAGCACTCTTTGTTGACTTACAACCACAAATTCTAAAAACCTCTTTTAGTCCACAGTCTCCCCTGTTCACATTAATGCCACGCCAGGACCACACGCCTAACTCACAGTCCTGAGTATGGGCAAGGTGGGTTCCCCCAAAAGCTTACGGATGCTGCCTTCTTCCCCCAACTCACCAACATGCGATTTCTGCTCTTGTTAAGTAACCATCCCTCTGGAGAGGGCTCCGTGTGTTCTCACATTTGGATCTTGTGTGTCCCTGAATCATTAGTGATGCTTCCATCTAGCCTGTTCCTCAGAACACCTTTCAGCTCTCACCTTGACCATCAAGTCCTCCTTAACTATTACATTATGTTACTTATCTTTCATTGAATTTATAGATCAGGCGCCAGCAAAATGTTTCTGTAAAGGTTTTGCAGGCCATGTGCTCTCTGTCACAAGCTCTCAGCCTGTTACAGACAACACACGAACAAATAGAGGGGACTATGTCCCAGTAAAATTTTATTTGCAGCAACAGGTGTGGGTCAGATTTGACCTACTGGCCATAGTTTGCTGACCTATGTTACAGAACATTTATTGACTAGGTCAACTGTTTGATAAAATAAGTACCTTTAATCGAGTCCCTTTGGCACCAGTTGAATCAGCTCGTTCACTTCCCGCTAGATCCACCAAGCTGATTTTACTGACCTGGTGAAGAACAAGAACATTGGGGCAATTCAAAAATAAGCCAGGTAGAACCAGAAAAGACCAAGAGGCAGGAAATTTAAAATTAGGCATGCAGAAGACTACAAATGCTCGTTAGAGCTCTTAAATACGGCATAGGGAGACACAGCATGCACAAAAGTTCACAGCAATTACCTTGGTTCAAAATAAGTCATTTTAAGATACACACGACATATTTTATAACAGTGTGTCATAAAACTCATTAACCCATTCAATGGCACATTCCAGCAACTGGAACCCTCACACACTGCTGGTGGGAATGTAAAATGATACAACCACTCTGGAAGGCAGTTCAGCAGAGTTGTAGACCTACAGAGCTTAACATGTGCTACCAAAAGCCTCAACCACTCCACTCCCAGGTATTTACCAGGAGAAACAAGAGCAGACAGCCACACAGACTTGTACACAAATGTTCATGGCTTTTTCATTTTCATGATCAAAAACTGTCAACAATTTAAATGCCCCTCAACAGGCAAGTTAATGCACTAACTGTGATCTAGCTATATAATGGAATACTGATCATCAATGAAAACAGGTGAACTACTGATACACAAAACATCACAGGTGAATTTCAGAATTATGCTAAGAAAGAAGGCAAGAAAACAGTACATACTATTAATTCCATTCTTATAAAATTCTGGAAAATGTGAACTAATCTGTAGTGACAAAAAGCAGATCAGAACTGCCTAACAAGTACGAGGGTGGAAGGAGTGACACGGTTATTATAAGGTGGCATGAGGCAGCTTTTCAGGGGAATGGACGTGGCTGTGTATTGGTTTTACAGGTGCATTACACACGAATCCGATTTTACACTTTATGTGTGGTCTATTGTACTTCAACCAATCAATAAAAGTTGTTAAAAAAAAATAAAGCTTTGGGAAAGTTAGACAAAAGTATCCCAAATGGATTATTAAAGAAGCGGTGGTTATAGGATTAACATAATTATTTTTGTAGACGGGACATCATAGAAGAAAGGAAAAAATGTTTTCACTCAAGATGTAAATAGCATTAATATTGTAACTAGCTAAGCAATGTCAAGTTATCTGACAACCTATATGAAGGGTTTTGTTTTTTTTTTAATAATTTTCAGCTAGGGAGGCAAACCATAAGAGACTTAACTCTAGGAAACAAACAGGGCTGCTGGAGGGGAGCTGGGTGTGGGGATGGGTACCTGGAGGACGAGCACTAAGGAGAGCACTTGATGGAATGAGCACTGCATGTTACACATAACTTATAATCACTAAATTCTACCTCTGAAACTAATAACATGGTATATGTTAACTAAATTGAATTTAAATAAAAACTTTTTTTAAGAATAAAATAATTTTCAGCTAAAAACAAGTCACCAAGTAAAAGGTGATCCTAGTTTTTAGTGATGTCAGTATCACAAATTACTCAGTTTATAAGGCAAAGGATCTTTCATCACTACCAGTATAATAAATCTAACTTCAGGTTTAAAAATCCAGTGGCATGCTGCTTAGATACATCGGCAGAGAAGAATTCAACATAAATTTATTACACAATAAATTCATATTTACTGAATGGTTACTCTGAGTCAGGCACTATTACATGCACTAACCTGTATCAATATTTAATCATCTTAACAATCCCATGAGGTTGGGAAAACTGAGGCACAAAGAGGGTAAGTAACTTGCCCAAAGTAACGGCGCTGTAAAGTGGCAGAGGCACGATCTAAAGAAAGCAGTTTAATTCCAAAGTCTACTACATTTAACTACTGTAGAAAAGGAGACAGTAACAAGCAAGGTATTCGAAGAGCATCACAGGTGCTGTGCAGTCCTTTGCTTTCCAGGAAAAACACACCTTGTCTGCTTAATTGTTTGCTTAAATATTTAACCCCCCAATAACATCAGGGCTCAAAACAAATAAACAAACAAACAAAAACCTACATACCAAACAAGTACTTAAGAGACTCTAGTCAAGAAATAAAAAGGGAAAGATTTTCTCCCCACAGAACTGCTTAATTCTTTTGAACAAAGTAGTTTCTGAGACCCAAAGTCTCTGTTTTTTCTTAACCCTATTTTCTATCTTGCAATTTCACTCAAAAACCCAAAATATTTCACTCAAAATTGCTTTTGGATGGGAATAAAAATGACAAGCAAAAGATACAAAATATTCTCTTAAGAAAAAAGGGTAACTTTCTTCCCTCCGTAAGCTGCAGAGAGTAGCAAGAGGGCCTTCTGAAAATCCCCACTGCACACAGCTCAAGCCCGGACACTGATATTGTCCTACCTTCTCAGTGGAAAGGTTGGTCTCAGTATCATGTTTCTTCTGGGTGAAAACAATGGTAAATACAGCATGGGAACGGCTACTTGTTTCATTCATGTTGGTAGCCGCCACCGTCCTAAATAAACAGAAAGGTGACATGTGACAATGGAATTCTTAGATGAAAGTTAAAATGGACAGCATAACTATAACAATCAGAAACAATAGCTTTATTCATAGATCACGAGATTGTCACTTGCACAAATTGTTCTCAATACACCTTATTTGTGAGCCTATATCAAGTTATCCCCAAATCCAAAGGTCTCCCATCAGAATTATTTTTCATACCTCAGTTGTCCCTTTAGAAACCACCAGAGCATTTAATTTGTATTCTTTATTCCACAATTAATTCCATAGGCGTATGATTATCCAACATTTTACCACAACCTAATCAAAACCTGATATTTTAACTTAACCAACGTTCTGCCATGTTTTAGCACTGCATTATTTTGATGAGAAGATGCTGAATATGCTGAAGCCCTTTCTTTTTACCCCAGCACAGCCAAGGGATCAGAGGATCTACAATTAAAGCAACTTTCATAAGTATAAAGGTGGTCTCAAATCCTTAACTGGGAACAAAGGACCTGAAAATGTGCCAAAGCCTTCAGTCATTAGTCTATTTCTACCATACCTGGCTTTGTTCCCAGCATCCATGAGGTCAGCAATGTCTGTGTAGGAAGTGACTGCCAGCTTGGACAGATCCTCCACATATGGGCCAAGAAGTGGGTGTTCACGCACACGCAAATGACCCTTGTTTTTTGGATTCAGCAGGTCTCGTACTCTTTCACAGTAAATTTCCATGTAGCTCACCTAAGAACAAATTATTAAGTGAACTGGAGGACTTGGAAAAAAATCTTATACATTAAAAATTCTTTTTATACTTTTATTCAAAGCTCTACAATTGGGGCGCATGGGTGGCTTAGTCAGTTAAGCATCTGCCTTTGGCTCAGGTCATGATCCCAGGGTCCTGGGATCAAATCCCGCATCAGGCTCCCTGCTCAGTGGGGAGCCTGCTTCTCCCTCTGCCTCTGTAGCTCCCTGCTTGTGTACTCTGTCTCTGTCAAAAAATAAAATATTAAAAACAAAACAAAACAAAAAAACCCAACTCTACAGTTAGGGGTGCCTGGCTGCTCGGCCAGTGGAGCACACGACTCTTGATCTTGGGGTGGTGAGTTCAAGACCCACACTGGGCACAGAGATTACTTGTAAAAAACAGCTCTACAATGAGAGATCAGCAATCTTTACAAAGAGAAGGGCCATAGGTCTAGTCCATGTCATTCTATTAACAGTCGCACAGACATCACCGTCTAGCTTAGAACCAGCCTTCTGGCGGACTCAGGAAAGAAAAGGAGCTAAGAAGGCTACCTCGGCAGTCAGCAGCCACTACCTAAGTCAGAAAAAATACCATTTTTAGTAGCAACTTACCAGTTACTAATACACTTCTAAAAATGGATGCTGTTGTCAATAATTGAGGGTTACAGTGAGGTCACTCTAAAAGCTTGGAAATGAAAATTCTGTTAGTGTTAACACGAAGAAATACTACAAATGTTCCAGAGCAGGGAAGACAAAAAAGAGACCAGCAACCCCAGTACGGGAACACTAACCACACACAAACCATGTATCTACCACAAGGAGTGAAGGCTGGTCAGCATGGAGTCTGACAGCATGGCGAGACCTGTCCACGACTGGTGAGGGAAGAGGAAGCCCCAGCTAGTACATTGCCGGAACTCCTGTCCCACCAGCAGGACCGTTCTAATCGTGGAGATGAAGGTCTCAGACTATCCTTTCTTTAACTGAAACAAGCCAACATCTCACTCATCTAGGAAACTCCTCCCTCTCTAAATTCCATGCTCACTAAAAAACCAGCAAGGTTCCAACAGAAGTCTGTCCACAGGAAGATAATATACCAGGCTTGCTAATGTTTAATGTTCTGGTCTAGGGAAGAATAACAAATAAAAGGGAAAGTAACAAATAAAAACAGTGGTTTCATAACATAAGTCAAATGAGCTTCACTCAAGAGTCTGGCTTTGAAGGTTGCTTCTGGTCCTGATTTATCTGTAAGATCAGACTTCTAGGCAAATAAGGCTCTGGAGGGGGGGAATTCACCACAGGAAGACTCATTATGCTCTTCTCTTGCGTATCCTGAGCTATTCAAGCACACAATAAAATTTGGCACTTGTATACTTTAAATTTCTATAGAAACATTTCCGAGTGCCTGGAACAATAGAACCGCCATTTCTATTGCTTTTTTCTTTCACTCAGTCTCAGATATGACTGTATACTTTTTATTTTTTTAAAAAGATTTTATTTATTGGGGCACCTGGGTGGCTCAGTGGGTTAAGCCTCTGCCTTCAGCTCAGGTCATGGTCTCAGGGTCCTGGGATCGAGTTCCGCATCGGGCTGTCTGCTCAGCGGGGAGCCTGCTTCCCCCTCCCTCTCTCTGCCTACTTGTGATCTCTGTCCATCAAATAAATAAATAAAATCTTAAAAAAAAAGATTTTATTTATTCATTTGACGAAGACAGAGCAAGAGAGGAAATACAAGCAGGGGGAGTGGAAGAGGGAGAAGCAGGCTTCCCACTGAGCAGGGAGCCTGATGCGGGACTCCATCCCAGGACCCTGGGATCATGACCTGAGCCAAAGGCAGAGGCTTAACGACTGAGCCACCCAGGCGTCCCACTGACTGTATATCTATATTGCATTTTAGAATCAGTTTTTTTAAATATGGAGAACCCTTGAGTAACTGATCCCCTATGAGATTAAAACAACAGGACAACAAGTACACCCTCTTAAAGCAGGTCTTCCTATAAAGTGAAATGGTACTTTAACATTCCTGTGTAGTACTTAAACTTGGACATACACTCCAGAGTCCCAGGAAGATACTACATCTTTTTGAATGACTTGTTGTCCCTTTTCACCCAGGCGTGGGAGTATGAGGACCCAAGTAACCTAGGTAAAGGCTGCTATGCTCTGCTACTTATTCTCTAACATGCAAACCCACCCAAGGCCAGCACTAGTTCCTCTACCTCCGAGCCAGCCACTACAGCCCCCACCTGGCAAATTCAATTCACTGAGCAGCAGCATCTTCCAGGCATTTTCTAGGCACTTGGCACACATCAGTAAATAAAACAGACAAAAATCCCTGCCCCAGCGAGTTTATGATTCTAAATAAAAATAAGAAACAAATACATAAATAAATAGAATTCTAAAGTAGGTTAGAACATGAAGAGAACTGGGGTAGGGTGGAGAGGGGAGGGAGAACAGGACAAGAGAGACCAGGAGTGCTGGGCTGGAGGGCCAGCTGCAGTGTTAAATAACGTGGTCAAAGTAAGTTTCTTTGAGAGGGTAAGTCTTGAGCAAATGACTTGAAGGAGCTGAAATACTTAGACAAAAAGATATACAAAGGAAGAAAATTTCAGGCAGAAAAAAAAGTAAATGTAAAGGCCCTGAGGTAGGAAAAGTTCCTATTGTTCCAGAAACGGCCAAAAAGCTAGTGTGGCTGGAGCAAATAAAGGAGAGAAGTAGGAGAGGGGGTAGAGGTCCCAACATAAGGAAGTACAGTATCAACTACACTGCACTCCAAGCAAGCTGTGAACTCCAATATGAAAGGAAATGGCATCTTCTTTTATTATCTACAAGCTCAAAAAATTGTCACATTCTATCACTCTGTCTATCCTTTGAATTTACTTAAAATATGTGATATTTTAATATCAGTAGAATAAAATCTACTGAATTTTCATTTGTTATACATTTAGTCATCAAAAGAATATAGGAGGGGTGCCTGGGTGGCTCAGTGGGTTAAGCCTCTGCCTTCAGCTCAGGTCATGGTCTCAGGGTCCTGGGATGGAGTCCCACATCGGGCTCTCTGCTCAGCGGGGAGCCTGCTTTCCCCCTCTCTCTCTGCCTGCCTCTCTGCCTACTTGCCTCTCTCTCTCTGTGTCAAGTAAATAAATAAAATCTTAAAAAAAAATAATATATATATATATATATATATATATAGGATGAGACAAGTTATTTAGAGAATTAATTTTAACAAAAATATTTTTAGAGCAGCACATTCCCATTTTGGTGTATGATAGTCACAAGGCAGAATTCTCTAAAATTTATAGATTTATGCAACACTTTATAGGTAAAGAAAAGTTGACCCAGCTACAACTTGGAATTGCTAAGTCCTATAGAACATCCCAACACATACATTAAAAAAAAAAAAAGTTTGCTTAAAAACAGCTTCATGTCTCAGAACAACAGGCTTGTGTTAACAGAACACTTAATTTCAGGTACTACAGAACTGAGTAGCAAAGCAGGAGGTAAGTGAAACAGCTTCAAAAAGCACATATCAATGAGTAGAAATGTTAATCAAATAAATGTTTACAATGTAATTCTACAGACCTCTTCTTCAAAGAGCTAGAGTATACACTGGGTGGAGAATAACTGTCTAAGACTGTAGGCAATTAAAAAGGGGGAAGGGGAGAAGAGATCTGATTATACAGAATTTAAAAACTAATGTCCGGGGGCCGCCTAGGTGGCTCAGTCATTAAGCCTCTGCCTTCGGCTCAGGTCATGATCCCGAGGTCCCGGAATCGAGGCCTGCATCAGGCTCCCTGCTAGGCGAGAAGCCTGCTTTTCCCTCTCCCACTCCCCCTGCTTGTGTTCCCTCTCTCACTGTCTCTGTCAAATAAATAAATAAAATCTTCAAAAACAAACAAACACCAATGCCTGTCACAAATCACTATTAATACATATGAAAGGGGGAAAGAGTTCACACAAACAATTAAGATAAACACTGCAATCTCAAAATGTAAACAGGCATATGTATAATTTTCAAGATGTTCAATTACAGTAATCCTCAAAGAAACTCTACTTTAAATAAGTGAGAAATAACTTATCAAGTTAGCAGAGAAAAACCAAAAATACCACAAGTCGGCAATGACACAATGGGTACTCACACCCTCTTGATGGGACTAGAAATTGATACAGTGTTTCTTTCTAAAGAGCTATTTGGCAATTCATATGTACTGTTTGACAACCGGATACGTAAAGGAAATAACTAAAAGTAAAGCTTATGAACAAGCTTCTGACTTATGAACAAGGATTTAATTGCAACATTATTCATGATGACCAAAACTCAGAAGTAGCCTAAGAATACAAAACTGGGAGAGTGGTTAAATGATCCACAGTCATCAGTTGGACCCACTGGAATGGAGAGAACGGAGTCCAGAGGCCTGTGGCTTTATTTAACCCACGGTTGTACTCACCTCTACAGAGTAAGACATTTCTTCATTACAGTTGTCATTGATTTTCTCAAATAGTTCTTCACATAACTACAGAGGCAGAAGGAGAGAGGTGTGAACAGCATAAACGAGAGAAGTACAAAGATACCCATGAGTGCTAAATGAATTAGCGAGATCCCTTTTCTCCTTCTCAAAATACTAATGGTAACAACATCAAAGGAGAATGCATTGAATGAAATAAAAGGACAGTTGTGAATTTTTATTCTCCCTTGATGACAGCATCTCAGAAAGGTTTCCTTAGAAAGCAAGCCACATTTTGGGGAAGAGTTCTGTCTCTTCCTGTGTTAGGTCCCTAGAACGTTAAATTTATGCAGAATTCAATTCTTCACACTATCCTAGGGTAACAGTGAATCTACTATTATTATGTAGCAATCAAACTACTATTAAACTACATTTTGGGGACGCCTGGAAGGCTCAGTTGGTTAAGCGTCTGCTTCAGCTCAGGTCATGATCCCAGAGGCCTGGAATCAAGTCCCACATTGGGTCCTTGCTTAGGGGGAGCCTGCTTCTCCCTCTGCCTGCCACTCCCCTTGCTTCTGCTCACATATGCTTTCTTTCTCTCTGACAAAAACAAAACAAATATTTTGTACACATTTTATCATGCTATATAAATTTTATTTTATATTGTCAGTTACCATACACATTACAAATCATACATATGTATGTAAAAAGAGAGAATGCATACTATTTCAAGGGAGTAAATGAAGGTATTTAAGAATAATTTTTATAGTACAGAGGTGCCTGGCTGGCTCAGTCAGTGGAACATGCAACTCTTGATCCCAGGGTTGTGAGTTCAAGCCCTATACTTGGTGTAAAGATTACTTCAAATAGATAAATAAAAGAATAATTTTGACCGTATAAAATTTTCCCCTTTACATCTGTCTTAAGATTCCAAGCCCTTTATAAGAGCCTATTCTTTTTTTTTTTTAGAATTTTTTTTTTAATTTTTATTTTTTTATAAACAATTTTTTATCCCAGGGGTACGTGTCTGTGAATCGCCAGGTTTACACACTTCACAGCACTAACCATAGCACATACCCTCCCCAATGTCCATTACCCTACCCCCCTCTCTCGACCCCTCTCCCCCCAGTAAACCTCAGTTGTTTTGTGAGATTAAGAGTCACTTATGGTTTGTCTCCCTCCCAATCCCATCTTGTTTCTTTTCTTCTTTTTCTGCCCCCCTAGTCCCCCATGTTGCATCTCCACTTCCTCATATCAGGGATATCATATGATAGTTGTCTTTCTCTGATTGACTTATTTCACTAAGCATGATACCCTCTAGTTCCATCCACGTCGTT
>PISX010037576.1:0-10930 GCA_004024625.1 Mellivora capensis
GATATTGCTCTTTTTAAAAGTGATTAATATTGACTGGGTAGAAGACAATACCAAGAAACTATTGTTGATACTGTAAGATATGATAATGACATTGTTGTGTTAAAAAAAAAAAACAAGCATTTTTTAGAGACATACTCAGAAGTATCTAGAACTGTAATGACCTGATGTCTCGGATTTATTTTAACATCCTCTGAGCAGGGAGGGGAAGAGAAGACAAGAGAGATGAAACAAATGTAGGAGAGTATTGATGAATATTGAGTCTGAGCGGTAGTTTATTACTGTCTATTGCTGTATATGCTTGGGAATGTTATGTAAATTATTTTTTATATAAAATATTATTTCCTACAGATAGGTAAATATATATGCTGAGCGTAACAGTGGTTATCTCTGAGTGGCAAGGTTAGGAGTGGATTTTCTTTTGCCTTGATATTTCTTCTTCTTCTTTTTTTTTTTTTGAAAGATTTATTTGTTTATTTGACAGGGAGAGACTTAGTTAGAGACAGAACACAAGCAGGGGGAGTGGGAGAGGGAGAAGCAGACCAGCAAGCCCAAGGCAGAGCTCGATCCCAGACCCCAGGATCATGACCTAAGCCGAAGACAGACGCTTAACAACTGAGCCACCCAGGCTTGCCTTGATATTTCTTGGTGTGCTCTATATTTCCTGCAATAAGTATGTACTGTTTTATAATATAGAAAATGTAAGGAAGTTTTTGTAAATATAGTACTACTACTTACTTACTTACACTTAGTATTCAGAATTTATTATTTATAAGACATGATTTTCTGATTCCCCTCTTCTGGCCTTCCCCAAAACAGAAGAATCATTGCTTAACTATCAGATATTCTTTTTTCTTTTTAATTTAATTTTATTTAAATTCAATTAATTAACATATCCTGTATTATTAGTTTCAGTGCTCATTACATCATGTGCCCTCCTTAATGTCCATCACCCAGATACTCCATCCCTTCAATCCCCTTCCCCTCCAGCAAACCTCAGTTTTTTCTTAGCGTTAAGAGTCTCTCATGGTTTTTCTCCCTCTTTGATTTTGTCTTATTTTATTTTTCCCTCCTTTCCCCTATGATCCTCTGTTCCACATGTGAGTAAGATGTGGATCCTAAGTTCCACATGTGAGTAAGATCATGTGATAATTGTCTTTCTCTGATGGACTTATTTGGCTTAACAAATACCCTCTACTTCCATCCATGTCATTGCAAATGGCAATATTTCATTTTTTGATGGCTGAGTAATTCCTCTGTCGATGGACATCTGGGCTCTTTCTGTAGTTTGGCTATTGTGGACATTGCTGCCATAAACATTGAGATGCAGGTGCCCCTTCAGATCACTATGTTTGTGTCCTTTGAATAAACACCTAATAGTGCAATGCTGGATCATGGGGTAGCTCTGTTTTTAGCTTCTAGAAGAACCAAAGTGGCTCACCAGCTTGCATTCCCAACAGCAGTGTAAGAGGGTTCCCCTTTCTCTGCGCCCTTGCCAACACTTGTTGTTTCCTGACTTGTTAATTTTAGCCATTTTGACTGGCGTGAGGTGGTATCTCATTGTGGTTTTGATTTGTATTTCCTTGATGATGAGTGATGGTAAGCATTTTTTCATGTGTCTTAACCATTTGTATGTCTTTGGAGAAATGTCTGTTCATGTCTTCTGCCCATTTCTTGACTGGATTATTTGGTTTTTGGGTGTCGAGTTTAATAAAGTTCTTTATAGATCTTGGATACTAGCTTTTTATCTGATAAGATATTTGCAAATATCTTCTCCCGTTCTGTAGGTTGTCTTTTGGTTTTGTCGACTGTTTCCTTTGTTGTGCAGAAACTTTTTATCTTGATGAAGCCCCAATAGTTCATTTTTGTTTTTGTTCCTCTTGCCTTAGGAGACATGTCTAGCAAGAAGTTACTGCAGCCAAGGTCACAGAGGTTGCTGCCTATCTTTTCTTCTAGGATTTTGATGGATTCCTGTCTCACATTTAGGTCTTTCATCCATTTTGAGTTTATTTTTGTATTAATGTAAGAAAATGGTCCAGTTTCATTCCTCTGCATGTGGTTGTCCAATTTTCCCACCACTATTTTAATAAGAGGCTGTCTTTTTTCCATTGGATATTCTTTCCTGCTTTGTTGAAGATTAGTTGACCATAGAGTTGAGGGTCCATTTCTGGGCTCTCTATTCTTTTTTTTTTTTTTTTTTACAAGAGAACAAATCTACACCTTTATTTACTTTTCATTAAAATTTAAATCCTTGAGGGGTACAGCATCACACGGATTCTGTGGCCAATGGCTTTAGCAGGAAGGTTGCTTCGGAATTTGGCACGAACCATGCCGCTGTTTCCATGAGCACGAGTTACTTTTCCCCAGATTACTCTGGTTTTGTTTGGTTTGCCACCAGGAGTCACTGTGTTGTTCTTTGCTTTGTACACGTAAGCACATCTCTTGCCTAGATAGAATTCCGTTTCATCTCGAGCACATACACCTTCGATTTTAAGAAGAGCTGTGT
Organism: Mellivora capensis; assembly: GCA_004024625.1. NCBI lineage: Eukaryota > Metazoa > Chordata > Mammalia > Carnivora > Mustelidae > Mellivora > Mellivora capensis. Next base: position 2,504 of record PISX010037576.1, read on the forward strand.
GCTCCCTCTGGTTGCGGAGACCCCGCTTATAGCCAGCAAAAATGGCCTTGGACCACAGCCTTCCAGACATTATTCGGCGTTTTAGAGGAGTCCTGTTCCCAGCAGGCCTCCGCAGGCCCCAAGATGGCGGAAAAAGAAAGGCGAAGCCTGGGCTCTCTATTCTGTTCCATTGAACTGTGTGTCTGTTTTTGTGCCAGTACCATACTGTCTTGATGATAACAGCTCTGTAATAGATTTTTATTAGCTCTTTATTAGCTCTAAGTCTGGAATTGTGATGCCACCAACTTTGGTTTTCTTTTTCAACATTCCTTTGGCTCTTTGAGGTCTTTACTGCTTCCATACAAATTTTAGGATTATTTGTTCCAGCTCTGTGAAAAATGTTGATTTCTGGAGCAGCTGTAGCTAGTTAACCTATCACCTCACTGGCTTGTATCATCCCATGTAATATAGAGAAGAGCTTGTGGGAACTGAGAGGTGTGTCCCAAATGAAATCATACATAGGATTATCAGTTAAGATGTTGTGGTATGTTTAATCTCTTCTCGATTCCCAATGGGTTTTTATTCTAGAATGTTGACGTTTATGTGATTTAAAAAAGTATACTAAAAAATAAAAATAAAAAAGTATACTGTTATTATTACCATCAAGGTCCTTGTTTTGAAGGAGCTGATAATATTATGCCCTACCATTCTTCTTAAGTTACTAAGTTAAATTGGAAAAATTGAAAGTAAAGATTACTGATGGAAAATTATAATGATAATAGTAAGAACAAACAGTTCTGTTTTCCTTGTTGTTTGCCAGATGTTATTCTAAACGCTTTACTTGTATTAAGTCATTTAATCTGCACAACAACCCTGTGATGTAGGCTTTATGATGGTCCTCATTTTATACATAGGAAACCTAAGCACAGTGAAGTGAGCAGCCTGTCTGAGGCCACACAAAGTGTAAGCAGAGGGGCCAGGATTCCAACCCAGGCAACCACGCTCTCAGTCCTGCCATGGCACAGCAGAGTGTGAGCTGCCCAAGAATTTAGTGCAAAGGCGGTAAAGTCAAGGCAATAGAAACCTCACTTTGTTTTAAAATTGAAGTAAATTGAAATACAATGTTACATTAGTTTCAGGTACACATGGAAGCCTCACTTTATAGAACAAAGATCAGTATGTAATCCGCTGTTTTAGGTGAAGAGACTGAGGATGACTCTGATTTTAGTGAGGGTGAAGACGATGACGAAGACTTCACCATGGGAAAACATAAAGCGAAAGAAATTAAAAAGAAAGAAGTGAAGGTAAAATCCCCAGTTGAGAAAAAGGAGAAGAAACCTAAATCCAGATGTGATACTTTGGGTAAGCTTAGTCCAAAACACTTAATTTTATAAAGGAAATATATTTGGTTTATTTAATGTGTTTTTCTTCTCTCTGCCTTTTTTCTTCTTAACCTTTTGCCAGTGTTCACTTCTAGCTAAGGTACATAGGAGAAAGGGGGGCGGGGAAGGGAGAAAAGCAGACGAGAGTTCTGAGCCCCACTACCTATGGAGCTCTTACTAGAATTCCCCTCCTGTGGCCTGACGACCACCCTCTGAGACAGCTAGGATTACCTGCATTTTACGGTGAGAAAACTTGAGGCTCACATTCAATAACTTGTTGGAATTCTTACAACTAATTATTTGAGGAGCTGGAATTTGCACCCAGTTTTATCCATTTAGAGCCCAAGGTCTAGCCACTGGACCATATTTTTTCCAGACAATGAACAGGGAAGTTTGCATGATTCGCATTTCTTGCTTTCATGCTTACCTTAGTCTTTGATTTGAGAACCATTTTGCCACATGTTTAGGGCTTCTTTGGTTTTTCAAAACAAATTACATTAGAAACCATTTTTTTTATAAAACTTGGAATTTATGACAACTTGAGCACGGAAAACCTGTTTCTTATGTAAAAGAAGACAGGATATTCTTGAATTCATAATATATGATAGATTATTATAAAATATAACCTACATTAACCTGGTTTTTCTTTCCTTATTGATATATGTTTTTATGTCTTAGTTCTTTGAAACTAAAATTTCCATTATTTGGACTCCCCTTATTAGTCGTGGGAGCTGCTTTCACTAAAATAGCATGGTGCTGAGTACTTACTAAGAAATGACAACTAAATACTGATTGAGGCATATTCCTCCCTCCACTAAATTTTGAATTAATGAGGTTCTAATTAGTGTCTTATTTTTTTTTAAGATTTTATTTATTTGAGAGAGAGAGCATGAGCTAGGGGCCAGAGGGGCAGAGGGAGAGGGAGAAGCAGACTCCCTGCTGAGCAGGGAGGGAGCCTGGGCTCAATCCCAGGACCCTGAGAGCATGACCTGAGCCAAAGGCAGACGCTTAACCGACTGAGCCACCCAGGCATCCCAGTTAGTGTCTTTTTAAATTGACAAAGTCATCTGGTTTTGAGAAATTAGATTTTAGGCACAGAGGGTTTTAGAGAGAAAGCAGTGTATTAGTTTCTGAATGCTGCCATAACAAATTACCACAAACATAGTGGCTTAAAACCACAAATTTATTATCTTATAATTCTGTTGGCCACTGGTTCAGAGTGGTTCTCACTGCACTAAAATCAAGCTATAGGCAAGACTGTGTTTCTTTGTGGAGGCTCTGGGGGAGATTTTCCTTTTCCTGCCTTTTGTAGCATCTAGAGGCCACCTACATTCTTTGACTAATGGTCCACTTCCACCTTCAAACCAGCAAAGGCAGGGACTTTCTCACATCACATCACTGATTCTCTTGATCTTTCTCCTGCTTTTCACTTTCACTTACAAGGACATTGTGAGTACTTTGGGCCATCCAGATAATTCAAGACAAACTCCCCATCTCAAGAGCCTTAACTCAGTGCCATCTGCTAAGCCCCTTTGCTGTGCCCTGGCATTTGCAATATGGACATCTTTGGGGCCATTCTTCTGCCAGCCACAAACAGATATGAAAAAGTCATTAACAACATGAACATATTTTATATTTTCTTTGGATGTTTGTTTATGCTTCCTCACTAAGACACATGAAAAGCTCAGAATAAAATGTCAGTTTCCACATTGAAATTTACCATTTCAAGTCTTCTATATACCTTGAAGTATGTTGCTTCACAAGGAAGTTTAATATGTAATATTCGAAGTAAAATTTACCTGCTAAATAATGGGATTAGGAATCAGCAATGAAGGATTATATTTCTAGCCCCACTAATAAGGTGTTGAGTAACTTTTGAGAGTCTTTATTCAGGCACATGCTACAGTTTTTCCCTTGATAGAGAAAATTTCGAGAGCTGTGCTGTGCAATATGATAGCCATTGGCCACATGCAGCTATATTAGATTTAATTAAAGTTAAATAAACTTTGAAAGTCACTTCCGTGGATTTGCTAACCACATTTATTTCAAGTGCTTAATAACAACATGTGGCTAGTGGTTATCACATGGACAGCACAGAATTTCCATTGTAGCAGAAAAACTTCTGTTGGACAGTGCTGATCTAGGGACTCGATGTTAACATTAAGAAGAGTATATAATGAAAATTTACATATTCATATGCATTTAGATATCCCTTAAATCATGTTACAGTAAGTATTATCTAAAAGTGAGTTTATATTTCACCTCTCCTCCTCCCTTCATTTCCAGCACATCCCTCCAAAAAAAAACCAAAACCTAGTCCCATTCTTGTGCTTATTCTCTGGGTAAATGACACCATCAGGCAGTGTGCCCATGACAGGAACTTGCAAGTCATGATTATTTCTTTGTCTCCATCACCGCCTGCCCCATCTAATTCCTAGAAGATCTCAAATCTGTTGTTCTTTCCTCCATTCACCCCTGGTTCAGGCCCTTATCACCTCTCCCCTAGAGTACCTTAAGAGCCTTCTAAGTGGTCTGCTTATCTTACCCTACCATCAGAGAGATGTATTCAGAACACAGGTTTTCCTGAGAAAAATCAGTACCTGACTGTGACTAACCAGACTCCTTCCCTGGTGTGCAAAACTCTGCATCAGTGATGTGCACCCTGTCCGTCTCTCACCTTCCTATCCTTGACCTTCCTGTTCTAGCCATCCTGAACTGGCAGCTCTGCTCCTAGAACCGGCTGCATTCTCCAGCTTTGCATGCTCTTTTCCCTCTGCCTAGAAAACTTTCCTCTCTCTTTGCATCCTTGATCTGGCTCAAACTATCCTCAGACAACCTCCCTGTGACCTGTTAAACCTATGCACATATATACACAGATCGCAGGTTCTCTCCTACTGTGCATACCTCTAGAGTCGTCTTCTGTCTCATCACACTGCACGATACACATCTCATTGCTTTTTTCCCCCTTCTTACTAGAGTCTAGTGACTGAACTCTATTAAAGTCTAAGTTCCTTGGGAACAAGATCCCTGAGCTATACTCTTTGTAACCCTAGAGCCTAATATCTCGTCTCATTGACACATACTGATGAGACACTGTTATGTCCTGGCTGCAGGTATAGACTTGGGAGGCGGACCTTGTTCCTAATCCTGGCTCAGGTACTTAATCAGCTGTCAGACTACAGGCGGATTGCTTAGGCTCTCTCCCTTATCTGATAGTGGGGATAGGAATATCTGTATCAGAATTGCTCGGAGAGTTAAAAGTAATGCATGTGGTGTGGGTACCATCCTGCCTCGCCTACAAATGCTCATAAGAGATGACTATTCTTAGGCTCTCAGTGAATGTATGTGTATAATAAGGGTTTTCCAAATTTATGATATTGCCTTTTTAATTTTTATAAGTTTATGTAACTTAATAATTTTTATACCTACATGCTAGATTTAATCTTCCTCTGTGAAAAACTTTTTCTATGTTTATATTTTTTAAATTTTATTTTATTTTATTTAAATTCAGTTAATTAACACAGTCTATTATTGGTTTTGAAGGTAGAGTTCAGTGATTCCTCAGTTGTGTATAACACCCAGTGCTCATTACTTTCTCTCTCTCGTTCCATATATATGTAATATATACATATGTATATTATTTATTTATTTATTTATTTAAGAAGTGACTTCAAGAGACTCTGCTCCAGCTGCTGTGAAATCAGAATCTCAGCCTTCACCAAAAAGGGTTTCTCTTTCTTCAGAGGCCACTAGGAAACCATTACAAATATGCAGCCCTTCAGCTGAAAGCAGAAGACCCAAGTGGGTCCCACCAGGTATGGCATATTTCTTGATCAAGGGCAGGGGCTTGGAAAATTATCACTGGCTGATTTTTTCCCCCTAGTTTTAAGTGTCACACCATATCGTTACATACTTTTCAAAACCAAGGTTTTTAATTGCTGCATTTATTCATCATATGTCATTCCCTTATACTGAGCATCCAGATTGTTTATTATTTTCTCAACGTCATAAATAAGTTTGTAATAAGCACAAACATCCTTATTTTTAGAAATCTGTGGGCATATTCTTGATTATTAGGACAAATCTGTATTGGTGGATTTACAGTGTCAAAGAGTGTTAACATTTAACATTCCTCATATTTATTTTTGGTAGCAAATCTTTTTGCTCAAGACCCACTGGTCACAGTCTGACTGAAGCCTTAGGACCTGCACACGGTCTTCCAGCATTTAACAAATGCCCTTGCAGACTTGACTTCTCTTTGTTTTTTTTTTGTTTTTTTTTTTTTTTTTTGCTCTATAGCCAAGTCTCAGTGATTCTTCAAGAATTCTTTGACCTTCACTTATCTTGACATTACCAAAAACTTAGTCCAGGCCCAAACTACCTGTGGCTTCCTAAGTAGTCCTATATCCACTTTCTCTCACCCAACCATGTGCACCCTCTAGTCCAGGGAAACTGATACCATTTTTCTTCTTTAAACACAGTGTGTGTTGTCTTCTATCAGAGCCTGTCTGTGCCCACTTTCCTCCCTGTCTTATGTCTATCCTCATTTTCCCCCTCTCCTTCTTTAAGTCAGTCCAAATCTACTCATACCATTTCACTTATATTTCTTGATTGGTCCACAGTGGTCACCCCCTGATGACTAGGTGTTAATAGACAGATTTCAGTCTGAGTCAGTATTTTTGTATTGCTCCCTCATGTTTATAGCAGCATTATCAACAATAGCCAAATACGGAAAGAGCCCAGATACCCATCAACTGATGAATGGATAAAGATGATGTAGTATATATATATAATGGAATATTACTCAGCCATCCAAAGGAATGTACTCTTGTCGTTTAGATGGAACTAGAGGGCATTATGCTAGGCAAAATAAACCAGTCAAAGACAAATACCATATGATCTCACTCATATGTGGAATTTAAGAAACAAAACAGAAGAACATAGGGGAAGGGGGGAAAAAAAGAGAGGAAGGCAAACCATTAGAGACTCTTTTTAAATTTATTTTATTTATTTTTTCTTTTCTTTTTTTTTATTGTGTTGTTAGTCACCGTACAGTACATCATTAGCTTTTGACGTATTGTTCCGTGATTCACTGTTTTCGTATAACACCCAGTGCTCCCTGCCATCTGTGCCCTCCTTAGTACCCATCACTGGACTCACCCATCCTCCCACCCTCCTCCCCTTTAAAACCCTCAGTTTGTTTCCCAGAGTCCATAGTCTCTCATGGTTCTTCTCCCACTCTGATTTCTCCTATAAGAGACTCTAAACTATAGAGAACAAACTGCGGGTTGCTGGAGGGGAGCTGGGTGGGGGGAAGGGGTAATGGGTGATGGGCATTAAGGAGGGCATTTGTTGTGAGGAGCACTGGGTGTTATAGGTAAGTGATGAATCCCTCAATTCTACTCCTGAAACTAATATTACATTATATGTTACTAGAATTTAAATAAAAACTTGAAAGATTAAATAAAAAGCGTTATAAAAAAAAGATTGCAGTCTGAGACTGCATGATTACTTAATGTCTCTTAATTACTTCCTTTCGTCTTGTCAAATATAAGGCACATATTGATTCAACAGTTGCACACATTACTCAGTGCTCACCATGATAAGCATAGTCCCCACCTGTCGCCATGCAACGTTGTTACACTATTATTGACTATATTCCCTATGCTGGGCTTTTCATCTCCACGACTTATTTATTTCATAACTGGAAGTTTGTACCTCCGAACCCTTTCTCCCCCTTATCTATGTCACCCATGTACTCCTACCTCCAGCCAGAGAAGGACAAATACCGTATGATGTCACTTAAGTGAACTATTATAAATTAAAATATTCGTCATGTTTACAATAATTTAATATTTGAAAAAATAGATTCAAGGAGTAATTGTAAGAATTGCAGCATTTTCAAAAATGCATTGGATTTTTCTGCTACGTGAGGAATCATAACTTCATGCATTTCTTCATTCCTTTATAACCAATGTCAGTTGCTCCCAACTTACCTGTTTCAGCTTTTGTGCATAAGGTTTTGGTATCATTATCTTGCTTTCTGAGCATGTTTGAAAATAGGCAGTACTGTATTCTTTCTGCCCTTTGATACTGTTCATTCTTTTGATTTTGTTTATAACTTGATAGAACGTGTATACCACAGTAATCCGTACCTGCTTTTTTTTTTTTTTGTGCATCTTCTGTTTTACAAGTTGATCATTGTTAAGAGATTGCAAACATGAGCATCTGGTGATATGTTTTCTTTCAGCGACATCTGGAAGCAGCAGCAGCAACAGGAGCCCACTGGCAGGGGTGTCTGTTAAGTCTCCAAATCAGAGTCTCCGCCTTGGCTTGTCCAGATTAGCACGAGTTAAACCTTTGCATCCAAACGCCGCTCATAGCTGAGTGTGGCAGTAAACAAATGTTTGATTAACAGAATCAGAGTTTTACAATGTGTTTCTATTTAAGGAGGGTGTCACAATATAAAGGAATTCTTTAATGTCATGTGAATTGCCTCTGCCTGTTTTGTGAAGATGTTCTCTGAAGCTGTTCACGACTTCAAGAAGAGGATTGTTTATAAGAATTATCGTGTGGTGTCATTCCCTCCTGAAGAATGTATTCTCTTTTTCCTGTATATATAATAAGTCATTGTCATTACGTGGTTGTCCGTTTGACAAGGAGGAAGTCCATGTTGCATACTGCTCTTTCCTAGTAAGATGATGTTGCTTTCTAGCTTTATCTAATTTATGGCACCGTAAGTTTCACTGTTGAGAATTTATCTGGCGAAAGGAAACATTCCCATTTTTCCCAGGAGACATTTCTGAAATCTTAAGTTATATGATCCGTTTTACTGCAAAGATGTTTCATATTTTAGCCAATAGTTTTATAGTAAGAATCAGAATTATTTTACATATTAAAATGGTTGTTGTAATATGGCATATGTCTCCTACTCAGAAGTAGATGTTTATTGTATAGCCAATATAATTTCATGAGATTTTATGACGCTCTCATTGTCAAAACCTGTAATAAAAGTGGAAGAGTCTCGGTGTGCTCTTTTCCTTGATACCATTACATCCGTCTATCT
>PISX010037577.1:0-10930 GCA_004024625.1 Mellivora capensis
AAGACTCCTGGGATTGGGCTCCTGGGGGCTGTAGCCAGTTGAGCATCCAACTTTTGGTTTTGGCTCAGGTCATGACCTCAGAGTTATGGGATCGAGCCCCATATCAGGCTCTGTGCTCAGTGCAGAGTCTGTTGAAGATTCTCTCTCCCTTTTCCTCCTCCCCACCCCTCCACACCAGCCCTGTGCTCTCTCTCTAAAATAAATGAATAAATATTAAAAAACAAAAAACTCTTGGAGTTGGAAAGAAACTTAAAATATCAAATTCTATTTTATCCCGTCTGATGACAAGAGTAAATCAGCATTCCTTTGAAAATCTAAGCACTGACCTTGGTCCTATCCCAAGGAGTTAACTTCAATTAGAAAAAGGATTAAAAACAATTTCATTAAGACACTGTTCAATCCTCTTCCTTCCCCCCCCCCAAAAACAATGACCTGACTTTTATTAGCCAAGGGAGAGCAGCTTGAAGAGAAATAAACATAAGATACATCTTTAGGGTCCTTAAGTACATCATATATTTATAATTTAAGTGTCATTTTTAAAAGGCTACTATCCATCAGTTCATTGAAACGTACCAACTTGTATCTCAGGCTCCCTTATCAACTGAGTTAATGTCCACGGTCCTTCGGCTCAGGAGACTGTCCCTTGTGTCCGACCTTGGTCTGAAATGGCATTAGAAAGGATGCTGTTCAGTGGTTTAAGGTTCACACCTTGAAGGTAAACACGGCTCTGGAGGCAGGTGCTTCTCTTCAGGAAGATTTCCACCTGGCTCTGTGGCTCTGCACATCTGTCCCCTCCTTCCCAGTGACCTCTATGTCACCAACAGCCAAATGGAAGAAAAGCAAAAGCTTGTGCACAGCCGGTGCGGTGGCAGTCTTTGAGGGGTACGTGCTCCAGTCTGGTCGGGAATGGCTTGCTGGAGCCTCCCTCCTGGTGGAGATCTTGTCATCCAACATTCATGGAGTCCTCTGGGATTGGCAACAACTTCCCTGGTCCGTAAGTTCAGAATGTGCTTTCAAGCAGGCAGTGACATCCACACCCAGTGGGGCACACCTCCTGGGTCCGAAACCACTCCATCATGTGGCTGGTGTGCCCACCATGCCCGCAGGTCAGGCAGAAATTGGATGATCCTCGTACCGCCACGTGGCAGATGGCACACTGGAATGTGAAGCCTTTGCAGATGGCGCACTGCGTGCCGCGGACCTCGCTCCGGCAGTGGCTGCAGTACACGCCGAATTCTGCAGATGGGTGGAGGTGGCCAAAACAAGACACACGGAAGGTTAGTTCTGCACAACGAAACTGGGCATGGTGCGTGAGAATGATGTCTTCATGTGAGGAGTCTGCAAGGATTCTATTACAACAAAGATTCTTTTTAAGCAGCAGATGCCCTTCTTCCACAATCTTGCTAAGTCTTACAAAGACACGCTGCTGTCACTGCAGGCTGGGTGCAGGGGGACAGTGCAGGAGATGCCTGGCTGCTGGGAGGCCCAGGGTGAAAAGCCCAGGTGATGGCTACGCTTCATCCTCTCCTATGCTGACGACTGCATGGGCCTGGCTCATAGAGGTGGTCACCAACTGTTGGCTGACAAAACTGAAGGACTCAAAGTGACACCCAACAACACCTGATCACTGTCACCAGTCCTCCCTACTTGAACACCAAAGACCCAGTGGCACAGATGCGCCATGTCAGGATCCTGCAGTCAGGACCACCAAGTCCCCAGCGACCTGGAAGATACACCAAGGGCTAAGCCCACCACCTGTATGTCCTAGTGCACCTTGGGCATGACCCTGAGTCCAGGTGGCCCATATGGATCCCCTGTCACCCCTACCCAGCTTCCAGTGTGCTTCCCCAGGAACAGACCACGGCCACACACTCTCCTCCGACGGCGCCCTCTGTCTGGCCCTGCCTAGAGCCTGCTGCCTGCCGCCTCTGCAGGCCTCCGCAGGAAAGGCTGCTTCTGTCTGGGGTCCCGAGGAGCACTGAGGTGGCAGCGGCAGACCCGTGCCCCATTACTTCCTCAAGACCATCACCTCTTCCTTGGAGGAAATGCCACCTGGCTTCGCCACCCTTGCCTCTTCTCTGCCCTCATCTACGGCACTCTGGACACACATTCCCAAACCCTGTTCTCTCAGGACTTCTGTACTTGGTTCTCACTCTTCTCTTGACCCCAGTTCTTGGCACCATCCCCGGTGCCTTCAAAACCCACCCCCTAAACCTCTGCACACCCGATCTCCCCAACAAGAGCTGCCTTCACCCTTTCTGGCGACAGTTTCCCTTGAGGCCAGACTGAATGACATGGGCCAACATTATCATCACGTTTTTGCAAGTCTCCCCAACTCTCCCTCCACGGCACAAACCAGAACCCCCAGGCCAATGAGCCCTACCAGCTGCTTATCCCACATCTGCCCCCAGCATTCCTGAGGGAAGGTGCCCTGGCAATATGCGCTTCTCACTAAATACACGACAACCAACCAGCAGACTCCCAGGGCACACCGTGGTGGCGCTGCCATTTTCCCAGGGGTGCTTCTTGCCTCCACCACAGCCCGTGTGCCCCTGCACAACCAGCGCTCCCCTCTCTCACTTGCTGGCCTCCCCTCTTCCCTAAGAGAAGCCTTCATCTCCAGCCACCAAACCTTCAAATTTTCCTACTTGTTCCTCTTCTCCTTCCACCTCCTACAACAAGGAAGGCTCATTTCTTGAACCTGAGCCAATTTCTCTGATTCAGGACAGATGGCAGTCACAAAAATGCACCAGTAAAGACTTTTAAAATACATGGTAACCAAGGAAAAATTTTATGATGGTCCTAGTTCAGGTAAATCCTGAGATTAATTAGGCTGGTTTGATAAGTTTGGTTAAAAATAGCCATGTCTTGTCCTCTATGCACAACTTTTAGGTAAGAGTTTGGTTTATGTTCTTGTGAAAAGCCTAATTAGTTTAAATTTCTTGAATCTCCTTTACTGGTTTTATTGGTTGGATAAGATTCAACCTTTAAAATTATGAGAACGTGAAAGTTGTGTATTCAATAAATTGAATTATGTCTTTAAGAGGGGGTTGTTCTTTGACATTTGGGATAACTGTAAATGAAAACCCAATTATTCTCCAGATCTATCTGGGTAAAATTATTAAAATGTCATCTCCCTGAAAAACTCAGTATGTCATTAGTAACTGTGTTTCTCCATACTATGTCAGCTTAAATGTGATCTCTAAAATTGTTATTAACTTTAAGACCTGAACTAATATTTTATTTAGTTAATTAATGAGTCATTTAGGGGGATGTAGCCAATTTCTAAGTGGATATAAATGAACAAAGATAGGGAATACAAAAACACTAAGTCACTACGTGTAATTTTAATATTTCTCTCTTGCCTCTTATTGTTCTACATAATGGAATGGCCATTAGTTGAGAAGGACTGGCACACATCTGGGCCACGCTGGTGTACAGACTCACTTCCTGCCACATGTGGAGAAACAAAGGGATATAGAGTTTGTATGAAATCACAAGCTGTCAAGGTGTCTTTTCCAGGAACACTGACAAACTTGGAGAATCTCAGGGAAGGAAGCATATGACCACAGGTACAGGCTTTGCATGGGAAAGCTGGCAGAGGCGAAACAGAGCATTCCTGGGTCTCAATGGACAAACTAATAAGGACAATAAAAATACGTCTGGCACATAAATGATCAAATTATGATTCCTAAGGCTTTATGAAACCCCCAGGCAGCAGCCAGCTTCCAAGGCTTAACAGCACATGACCCTACAGAAGAGCTGTGTGTATTAATTACCAACAATTACACAAATGTACATAAAACCAGCAAGATAAATAAGACATTAAATTAATAGACATAGAAGCAGAAAATGGCTGAACAAAATTTAGGTGAGTGGACGCACGCCTCTGGGGCAGGATTTGGGGGGATGTGCCAAATACCTCACCTTTGCCGCCATAATTACCAACCACCACATACCACAAAGGAAAAAAAACCTAAAATCAAAACAAAAAAGAAAACAAAATAAAAAATCATCTTGTAGAGGAGGAGCAAGATAGCAGAGGAGCAGGAGACCTGAATCAGGGCTCAGGAGTTCAGCCAGATAGTTATGAAACCATTCTGAACACCTACAAACTCAACAGGAGACTGAAGAGAAGAAGAGCAGCAATTCTAGGAACAGAAAACCGACCACTTTCTGGAAGGTAGGACGTGCGGAGAAGTGAATCCGAAGCCACTGGAAGATGGACTGCGCGGGGAGGGGCTGGCTCCCAGCAAGTGATAGAGCAGAGCACAAAATCAGAACTTTTAGAAGTCTGCTCCACTGAGGGACATCGCTCCAGAAGCTAAGTGGGGGCAGAGGCCTTGCGGGGACAGTATGGTCTCAGGTCCCTCGGGGTCACAGAAAGACAGGGTGTCTGAGTGTGGCAAAGCTGCCAGGTATTGGACTTGGGAAGCCCGCCTCAGAGTCGGAGCCGAGGTCAGGGTTCTCAGCTCAGGATTACCTTAAACCGAGATGAGCCGGCAGGGGACGCACAGGTGGTAGATCTGGGGATCCGGGCAGATCCTTTCTCTTCTGGGAGAAGCGGGGCGCCAGCGCGCTGCAGGAATCTACTGCGTTTGGAGACTCCAAACGGGGCCAAGCGCCAGAGATAGAAACACTTGGTCACAGGCCGGGTGAGCATGGACCGCTGCCAGGGAACAGGGAGATGGGGAAGACTAATGGTTTTTCTCTGAGGGCACACTGAGGAGTAGGGCCCCAACTCTCGGCTCCTCTAGCTGGAGACTGGGAGGCCGCCATTTTCATTCCCGTCCTCCAGAGCTCTACGGAAAGCGCTCAGGGAACAAAAGCTGGGGAGAGCGAACCTGAGCAGATTAATTAGCCTGACGCCTGGCAAGGGCGGGGCAATTCCGCCTCAGGCAAAGACATTTGAGAATCACGGCAACAGACCCCACTCCCAGAAGATCAGCAAGAACATCCAGCCAAGGCCAAGCTCACTGATCACTGAGAACTGTGAAACTCCAGAGCTAGAGGAAAGAAATACATAGACTTCATCGCTTATTTCCCATGATTCTTTAGTCTTTCAAAGTTAAATTTTTTAAAGTTTACTTATTTTCTTATTCTATTTTTTGAATTTTTCCTCTTTCCTATTTTAACATTTTTAAACTATTTTATCTTATTAAAAATCTTTTAATTTTAATTTCATCTTTTTAAAAATCTTTAAAAATTTTCATTGTTATAGTCATATTCTACCCCTTCCTTATATTTAACCTTATTTTTTGTGCACATATGGGTTTTTCTTTCTTTAAAATTTTGGGATACAGTTTCTTCTAATAGATCAAAATATACTTTAAATTTAGTGCCTGGCTTTGTTCTAGTCTCCAGCCTGGTCACATTCTTCCATCTTTTTTTTTCTCTTTTTTTAACCAAATTCTTATCAATTCCTTTTTTAGAATCTTTTTAAATTTTCATCTTCACAGTCATATTCCATCCCTTCATCATGTTTACCCTTATTTTTGTGTGTGTGTGTATATATATATATACATATATAAGTTTTTCTTCCTTTAAAATTTTGGGAGGTAGTTTCTTCTAATAGACCAAAATACAGCCAAAATCAAGTGTGTGATTTAATGCAATGCCTATCAAAATACCATCTTTTTTTTCAAAGAAATGGAACAAATAATCCTAAAATTTGTATGGAACCAGAAAAGACCCCCAATAGCCAGAGCAATGTTGAAAAAGAAAACCAAAGTTGGCAGCATCACAATTCCAGACTTCAAGCTCTATTACAAAGCTGTCATCCTTAAGACAGTATGGTACTGGCACAAAAACAGACACATAGATCAATGGAACAGAATAGAGAGCCCAGAAATGGACCCTTAACTCTATGGTCAACTCATCTTTAACAAAACAGGAAAGAATGTTCAATGACAAAAAGTCTCTTCAACAAATGGTGATAGGAAAATTGGACAGCCTCATGCAGAAGAATGAAACTGGACCATTTCCTTACACCATACACAAAAAGATAGACTAAAAGTGGATGAAACGCCTCAATGTGAGAAAGGAATCCATCAAAATCCTTGAGGAGAAGACAGGCAGCAACCTCTTCGACCTCAGCCACAGCAATTTCTTCCTAGACACACCGCCAAAGGCAAGGGAAGCAAGGGCAAAAATGAACTATTGAGGCTTCATCAAGATCAAAAGCTTTTGCACAGCAAAGAAAACTGTCAACAAAACCAAAAGACAACAGACATAATGGGAGAAGATACTTGCAAATGACATATCAGATAAAGGGCTAGTATCCAAAATCTATAAAGAATTTGTCAAACTCAACACCCAAAGAATAAATAATCCAATCAAGAAATGGGCAGGAGACATGAACAGTAATTTTTGCAAAGAAGATATCCAAATGGCCAACAGACATATGAAAAAGGGCTCAACGTCACTCAGCATCGGGGAAATACAAATCAAAACCACAATGGGATACCACCTCACACCAGTCAGAATGGCTAAAATTAACAAGTTAAGAAACAACAGATGTTGGCAAGGATGCAGAGAAAGGGAAACCCTCCTACACAGTTGGTGGGAACACTAGATGGTGAAGCCACTCTGGAAAACAGCATGGAGGTTCCTCAAAAAGTTGAAAATAGAGCTGCCCTATGACCCAGCAATCACACTACTGGGTATTTACTCTAAAGATACAAACATAGTGATCTGAAGGGGCACATGCACCCGAATGTTTATAGCAGCAATGTCCACAATAGCCAAACTATGGAAAGAACCTAGATGTCCATCAACAGATGAATGGATAAAGAAGATGTGGTATATCTGCAATGGAATACTATGCAGCCATCAAAAAATTTGCAACGACGTGGATGGAACTAGAGGGTATTATGCTGAGTGAAGTAAGTCAATCAGAGAAAGACAATTATCTTATGATCTCTCCAACATAAAGAATTTGAGAGGCAGGGTAGGGGATCGTGGAGGCAGGGAAGGAAAAAATGAAACAAGACAAAAGCAGAGAGGGAGACAAACCATAAGAGACTCTTAATCTCAGGGAACAGAGGGTTGCTGGGGGGTGGGGAGGACCGGAATAGGGTGGCTGGGTTATGGACATTGGGGAGGGTATGTGCTATGGGGAGTGCTGTGAATTGTTTAAGACTGAGGATTCATAGACCTGTACCGCTGAAACAAATAATACATTATATGTTAATTTTAAAAAATGAAAAAATTCATCTTGTAACAGAGATGGTTTATTAAAAAAGTGTTCTGTCTAGGACTATCCCTTCAAGATAAATGAAGCCTTAAGCCCTTTCTATAAATCTAACCCCTCACATGAAACCAATTTTATACCTAAAATTTGCTGCTGATATGGGATGACCCTTGCGGATGTGATGAGCCCAAGAGGAAATTGCTGGTTTCCAGCAATTTCGAGACTAACTGTAGCCCTGATAACCCCGGAGTATTTCTTTTTCAATATCTGCTGTTTGCTAGATTTGAGCAGTCCAATTCTTCGAAAGTAGTAACTAATAAAGATGAAAATATGTGATGCTTTTGTCTGTGAGTCTCTCTACCAGAATCCCTCCCCTTTGAAATTTTGCAATACCATTTGCAATGGTATTAGGACTCACTATTCATGCTTCAGGATCACTGAAGTCTCCATGAGTTCCTGTTTTGCTTCTCTGATTGGAGACTTTTTGACAGCACCCCCAAACCACACCTCGTGTTCCCTTATATGGCCAACAGAACCTGGCATGATAATAATAATAGATGTCATAAGGGTGCAATGTATCCATTACCTATCTCTGGGATTCATATATTTTCCTGAAAACGAATTTTTTTTTTTTTTTAAAGATTTTATTTATTTATTTGAGAGAGAGGCAGTGAGAGAGCATGAGCGAGGAGAAGGTCAGAGGGAGAAGCAGACTCCCCGTGGAGCTGGGAGCCTGATGTGGGACTCTATCCCGGGTCTCCGGGATCATGACCTGAGCGGAAGGCAGTCGTCCAACCAACTGAGGTCACCCAGGCGTCCCTGAAAACTAATTCTAAACGACAAATTGCTCCAGGCCTTCATGACTCTGTCTGATAAACTTCCATGCACTTAGATGCTCTGAAAAATACAATGTCCAAACAGCATTTTGCATCTTTGCATTCCCTCAAGTATATACATCAAAATAATCTATATTAAAACTTGTTTTTCAATACCTAAATCTCCATATTACTCTGGCTTGGTTTTGTTTCTGTTTTTTGTTTTTTTTTTAAGATTTGAAGTCATCTCTACACCTAACATAGGGCTCGAACTCACAACCCCAAGATCCAGAGTCACACGCTCTACCGACTGAGCCAGCCAGGCGCCTTGTTTGGGGTTTTTTTGTTGTTGTTTTGTTTTGTTTTTTAAAGATTTTATTTATTTATTTGACACAGAGAGAGAGATCACAAGCAAGCTCAGAGGTAGGCAGGGAGAGAGGGAGAAGCAGGCTCCCTGCTGAGCAGAGAGCCCAGGTCTTTCTTCATTGACTATACTAGGTGCGCCCTTTCAATCTGGAAAGCTGTCTACCTTCTCTGGAGAACAAAAATTCCTGATTTTCTGTTGTGATAGAGGAAGGCTCATAACCTGCTCTGCAAACTGGGAGTAGGGACCTGGGGACCCTAAAAAAAGCCACCCAACAATACTCCTGTGTTTAGTCTCACCTTCGTGCCACTTCCTGAGGTGCCAAGCATCACTAAATTCTGAGCCATCGAGGTGGGGGGAGGGCGGAGAGGGATGGGGGTTCTGTTACGTGTCGTACTGTTTTTCTGCCTGTCAATTCAGGCCTCATAAAATCAGTAACCACTAAGCTGTCTCCCTGGTCCCAAATGCTATCAACATGATTCTCTTTGCATGGTTATACCTTTTCAGGAAAGCTCTGGATAGATGCTTGTGGGGGTGAGGGGGTCTCTGGGGGAGAGGACATCGATGTGTGTTCAGACCACCCTCTCTGGTGATCTTCCACTTCACCCTTTAAAACTCATCTCTTGGGGCGCCTGGGTGGTTCAGTGGGTTAAAGCTTCTGCCTTTGGCTCAGGTCATGATCCCGGGGTCCTAGGATCCAGCCCCGCATGGGGCTCTCTGCTCAGCAGGGAGCCTGCGTCCCTTCCTTTCTCTCCACCTGCTTCTTTGCCTGCTTGTGATCTCAGTCTGTCAAATAAATAAATAAAATCTTAAAAAAAAAAAAAACAAAACAAAGCAAAACTCATCTCTTAGCTCCTTTCAGATCACACTCTAGCTTTTCCTCAAAAACTGGTATCTCCTTCTCAGTCTGTCTCTGGCTCTTCCTCAAGACTTAAGTGGCAGGTACCGGCTTCTCTCAAGGCCCGGAGTGGGTGGGCTCTTGCTCTTCCTGTATTCTTCCTCCCCGCCCCCCAGGTCCCAGGTCAATGTACCCATTCTCACAGATCCAGGACCACCTACATGCTGAGAATGCCCCAAACTGCTCGTTCTTGCCCCAGGCTCCCCTTTGAGCTCCAGACTCACATCTGGCTGCCTACGTGACTTTCTGGTCTGACAGCTCGCACACATCTCCAGCTGTCCCAAACACACCTCTTAACTTTCTTCCAGCCTCTTCTATCTTAGACTGTGGCACCATGACTTACCCAGTTGCGCAAACTGGAAACCTAGGAATCATCTATGCTTTGTCCCTTCCCGTCAATCCTACATCCAGTTTGTTGGCATATCATGCGGAGTCTACCTCTAGAAAGTATTTCGAATCTATCCCCTCTCTCCACCTTTGTTGACATTGCCCAAGACTAGGCCGTTGATCTACTACCTCTGACTACCCTAAAGGTCTTCCAACTTCTACCCCACCCTCTTCCGATCCTTTCTTCATTTAACAGTCAGTGATTCTCTCAAAATAGAAACCAGAGCATGCAGGGTCCTGGAATCGAGCCCCGCATCGGGCTCTCTGCTCAGCAGGGAGCCTGCTTCCTCCTCTCTCTCTCTGCCTGCCTCTCTGCCTACTTGTGATCTCTCTCTGTCAAATAAATAAAATCTTAAAAAAAACAAAAAGAAACCAGAGCATGTCACTTACTTCTTAATACCCTTTGAAGCTTACCATTGGACTCAAAATATAATCCCAATTCTGTACCATGACTTGCAAGTCCCTAGTTATCCTACAATTTAATTTGGTACCCCTCTCACTCACTGTGTCCTAGCCCTGGCCTTCCTCTCCTAATTTAATGTCTGCTGCTCTCCTCACAGATGGCTTCTCATCCCTCAACCGCAGCCTCTCAGAAAGGCCTTCCCCACACATGGCCAGACATCACCTGAAATTCCCCTTCCCTGCTCTACCTGTGCCGACATCCTTTTTGTTTGCTCGTCAACAGTGACCACAACCTACAGTTATTTAATTTTTCTCCCCCACTAGTCTGTGAGTTCCAGGAGGGGAAGGAACGTGCCAGCACTGTGCCTCACAGGAGCTCGGTATGTATTAGTTGAGTAGGTGAATGACTACCCTTCCTTCAAATCAGCATCTGTACCATATATAAAATTACTTCCCCTTAGAAGAGAAACGCACTCTTGTCATGAAATGCAAGGGTTTTTGGAAGGTTAGAGCAGACTCAAAATCCCTTAGAAATTTCTGTTTCTAAGTGAGAAGCTAGAAGACTTCACTCCAAGTCTTATGTTTAAGGACAAATTAAATTATAGGACCTTTCAGACAGTGATGGGAAAAGAAAGAAATTCATATTCACCAATCCCTTTGTGAGGATCAGGAGGACAGGAGACGAACTTCAGCACCTCAGCTCGTTTCTCTCTCAGACCCCAGCGATAGAGGATTTCTCCATAGCATTTCTTAAAGTCATCAAATTGCTGGGTATTGGCGGGGTCCAGAAGCCTGGATAAAACTCAAAAGATTTCCTGTCAGTTCCTTTAAGGAAAAACAAGCTCGATCCCTAATGATCTTAACATACCTTT
>PISX010037578.1:0-11734 GCA_004024625.1 Mellivora capensis
GTAAGGAAGAACCAGTGGAATTTGAGAAACTTTAAAAATGCAGTAATCACTATTAAAAATTCAGTGGATGGCTCAATAGAAGAACAGAACAGAGGAGAGAATTCATGAACTTGATAGAACAATATAAATTATCCTATATGAACATCATAGACAAAATAGACAGGAAAAATGGGACTATTACCAAAGATCTAACATCAGAGTACCAGAAGGAGAGTATAAAGGGTGAGGCTAAGAAAGTCCTCAGAAAAATAATGTCTGAAAATTTCCTGAGTTTGGCTAAAGACACAGACAATAGATTCAAGAAGCTGACTGAATTCTGAATAGGATAAATCCAAAGAAATACACACAATGTAGTAAAACTTCTGGAAACTAAAGGCAAAAAATAAATAAATAAATAACAATAATGAAGGCAGCCAGAGGGGGAAAATGTATTAAATGCACATTGCTAAATGAAAGAAGCCAATCTGGAAAAGCTGTACGATTCTAGCTATATGAGAGTGGAAAGAGCAAAGTTGTGAAGACAGTGGAAAAGCTGGTGGTTTCCAGGATTTGAGGTGGTGGAGGGAGGGAGGGAAGAATAGGTGGGGAAACAGGTGTTGTTAAAACAGTGACGCTGCACGTTTCTGATACCGTAGCGGTCGATCCCTGTCTGTCATCCGCTTGTCACTTACCCAGTTGTACATCCATAAAGTGTGTAATCCAAAACATGAACCTTAACGATAGACTTCAGTTAATAATTAATAATAATAATAATAATAATAATAATAACAGCTTATAACTGTAACAACTGTACCAAACTAACGCAAGTTGTTAACAATGGAAATAACTGGGATGGGGGCGGGTGGGTGGTGGTGAGACAGGTAAGTAAGAACTTGTATTTGCCACTAAATTTTTCTATGAATGTAAAACTAGCCCCAAATAAAGTCCACTGAATTTTTCCGAAGATTTTATTTTTTTAAGAGGTTCCTTGGAATGCCTGGGGGACTCAGTCAGTTAAACATCTGCCTTTGGCTCAGGACATGATCCCAGAGTCCTGGGATCGAGCCCCAGGAGCCCTGCATTGGTCCCCTTGCTCAGCGGGGAGCTTCCTTCTCTCTCTCCTCTGCCCTTCCCCACCCCGCATGTTCCCTCTCACTTTTTCTCTGTCAAATAAATAAATAAAATCTTTTTGAAAAAAGAAAAGATTTTTTTCTTCCTTTTTTAAGATTTTATTTATTTATTTGACAGAGTGAGATTACAAGTAGACAGAGAGGCAGGCAGAGAGAGAGAGAGAAGGAAGCAGGCTTCCTGCCGAGCAGAGAGCCCTATGTGGGGCTCGATCCCAGGACCCTGAGACCATGACCTGAGCCAAAGGCAGAGGCTTTAACCCACTGAGCCACGCAGGCGCCCAAAAAGATTTTATTTTTAAGCAATCTCTACACCCAATGTGCAGCTCAAACTTAAAAACCTGAGACCAAGAGTTACATGATCTACAGACTGGGTCAACAAGGTGTCCCTAAAGTCCATGCATTTTTTAAGTGATGTTTAAATCAAAACAGTCTCAAAAACTTGGAGAGTACTTGTCTGCAGTATACCTGGGATGGCTACAGTAGTTCTCTACACAGAAGGGAAATAAAGGAACCAAAAGGAAGGAAGAACATGGCAAGAGTGAAAATATGGGTAAATAGGATAGATTATTTTTTTAGAAGCCTCTCAAAGGGTGTCCCTTCCCCTTTACTCCCCCAGAGGAGGAGGAAAATGATCATCAGTGGCAAAGGGCAGCTGGAGAAGCAACATCCAGACCCGGCTTCAGGCTCAGGAAGGGACAGTGCATGTGCTCCTGTGGTTTTGGGTGTTCTACACATGGAGAGAAACTTTTCTAGTAACAGACTGTAGAAATGATCCCTGAAAGTATGGTCTTGATAGATTTCCTAAATTATATTAGCTGGTTGAAGCAAACATTGTAACACTGTCTAATATCCCTCAGTGTATAGAGAGAGATATGTAACACAATTCTGTTACAAATGAGGAAGAATAAAATGATGTAAAGGGAGGTGAAGTTGCCACACTTCATTTGATCAGATAAAATGTTGACACAATAGAGTAGTAAATTATATATCCATAATGAAATCTCTTAAATAAAATGGACCAGTTTCTCCAAAAGTACAAACTACCACAATTCACCCAATAGGAGATAAGTAATTTGAATAACCTGAAAACTATTAAAGAAATCAAATTTGTAACTTAAAAACTCCCAAAAAGAAATCTCCAGATTAGCTTTCTTTGAAAATTACAGCAAATGCTTAAAAAATAATTATCAATAATCTCCTATATTTTTTTCACAAAATAAAAGAGAATACTCTCCAGCACATTCTATGAAGCCTGTATCACTATGATGGCAAAACAAGACAAACTCAGCACACACACGAAAACACTGCAGACAAACATTCTGGGTTAATGTGGATACAAAAGTCTTAGCAGTGTATTAGCAAATAGAATGCCTCAGTGTACACAAAGTACATACACCATGAGTATTGTGTCTATTCCAGGGAAGTAAAGCTGACCCAGTATTTGAAAATCAGTCAATGCTGTCTGTCATGTTAACGGGCTAACGAACAAAAATTCATCATGTAATACATTAATGCAGAAGTAACATTCCAAAAATTTAAATTCATTTGTGATAAAAACTCTCTGCAACCTAGGAAGGAAGAAACTTCCTCAAATTGATAAAGAGCATCCACAAAAACCCTACATCTACCATCATAATTAGTGGTGAAAGATTGAGTTGTTTTCCCTTAACGTGAGTACAAGAGATGTCCATTCTTCTGTGATAGCAGTGGAAGTTCTAGCCAGGGCAGAAGGACAAGAAAAGGAAACAAAAGCCATACAGATTGGGAAGGAAGAAATAAAACTATGCCAATTTTTGGATGAAATGATCATAGAAAATTCCAAGGAATCTACATGCACAAACAAAAACGTCCTAGAAATTAATGAGCTTTGCAAGTTCTCAAGTTACAAGATCAATATACAAAAATCAACAAATACATGTGAATTGAAGCTAAAAGTATAGTACCATCTACAATTGCTAAAAAATAAATAAATACTTAGCTGTAAATCTCACAAAACACGCCCACGGCTTGTGTGTTCAAAACAACAAACTGCTGCTGAGAGAAATCCAAGAATATGTGAGTCCAAGGAGAGGCATACTGAGCCCATGAATGGGAAGACTCCACATAGGAACACTGCCAGTTCTCTCTAGAGTAAGTACAGGTTTAATGCTGCTTCTCTCAAAATGCTAGTACTATAAGGCTTTGTTACACATATAAACAATATTATTCTAAAATTTATACTGAAAGAGGACCTGTGGATATTTATTCACAGATGACATGATCATACATGAAGAAAGCCCCATTTGTGTAATAGCATGGAAAAGAAAAAAAAATGCTTACAAATAAACTTAACCATGAAGGCAAACAATTTGTACACTGTAAGCTACAGAGCATTGGCAAAGGAAACCCAGAGGACACCAATAAATGGAATAACATCCCATATTATGTATTAGAAGAATTAATATTGTTCAGATATCCATATTACCCAAAACGAGCCAGTTTCAGTGCAGTTCTTATCAAAATCTCAGAGACACTTTTGCAGAAATAGGAAAATTTATCCCAAAATTCATATGGACTCTCAAGGGAAACAAATGGCCAAACAGTATTGGAAAGAAGAACAGATGGGGCACCTGAGTGGCTCAGTGGGTTAAAGCCTCTTCCTTCGGCTCAGGTCATGATCCTGGGGTCCTGGGATCGAGCCCTGCATCAGGCTCTCTGCTCAGCGAGGAGCCTGCTTCCCCTCCTCTCTCTCTGCCTGCCTCTCTGACTACTTGTGATTTCTTTCTGTCCAATAAATAAATAAAATCTTTGAAAACAAAGAAGAAAAGAAGAACAGAGTGGGGGGGGGGGGGTCTCACACTTAGAAAGCTAAGTGTGGTACTGACATACAGTTATATACACCAATGGAAAGCCCAGAAATTAACCCTCACTTATACGATCAACTGATTTTCAACAAGGGTGCCAAGACCATTCAGTAAGAAAAGGATGGTACAGATGGGGTTGGGAAAACTGGACGGCTACATGCAAAAGAATGAAACTGGACCACTTTCTTACACAAAAATAAACTCAAGATGGGTTAAAGACCTAAATGTAAGACCTGAAACCATAAAAACCCTAAGAAAATATAGGCAGTAATCTCTTGGTCATCACCCTCTGCAACATATTTATGGACATGTCTCCTCAGAGAAGAGAAACAAAGCAAGCATGAACTATTGGGAGTACACCAAAATTTTTAAAAACTTGGACAATAAAGGTTACTATCAACAAAATGAAAAGGCAACGTACTGAATGGGAGAAGATACTTGCAAATACTATATCCAGTAAGGGTTAATATCCAAAATTTATAAAGAACTTATACAACTCAACACCAAAAAGCCAAATAATATGACTTTAAAATGGGCAGAGGACCTGAATAGACTTTTTTTTTTCCCAAAGAAGACACGCAGACGGCCAACAGACACATGAAAAGATGCTCCACATCACTCATCGTCAGGGACATGCAAGTCAGAATCACAGTGAGCCCCCACCTCACACCTGTCAGAATGGTTATCATCAAAAAGGCAAGAAGTAAGTGTGGACGAGGATATGGAGAGAAGGGAACCCGGATCCACTGTGGGTGGGAATGCAGACTGGTGCAGCCACTATGGAAAGCAATATGGAGCTTTCTCCAAAATTTAAAAATAGAAGTATCATGTGATCCAGTAATTCCACTGCTGGATATTTACCCAAAGAAAATGAAAACACTGATTTGAAAAGGATCCTGCACTCCTGTTTATTGCAGCGTTATTTGCGGTAGCCAAGACATGGAAGCAACACAAGTGTCCCCCAGTGAGTGAAGGATAAAGAAGACGTGAGTATAAATATCTCTGAATAAATACAGAGAACACACTGGTGGTTGCCAGAAGGGAGAGGTGTGGTGGGACGGATGAAACGGGTGAAGGGGACCAAGAAATACAAACTCCCAGTTATACCCAACCAAGGAGTCGTTGAACACTAACTACATCAGAAACTAATGATGTGCTAGATGTTGGCTAATTGAATTTAAGTTTAAAAAAATAATAAAAAAATAAAAACTCCCAGTTATAAGTAACTCATGCAGATGAAAAGTACAACATAGGGAATATAGTCAATAATTTTATAATAGTGTATTACAAGGAGGCTAGGAAGACTAAATTCATACCGTACCTGCAAAGCTTCCATAAAATCTGTAACTAGGGGCACCTGGGTGGCTCAGTGGGTTCAAGCCTCTGCCTTCGGCTCAGGTCATGATCTCAGGGTCCTGGGATAGAGCCCTGCCTCGGGCTCTCTGCTCAGTGGGAAGCCTGCTTTCCCCCTCTCTCTCTGCCTGCCTCTGTGACTACTTGTGATCTCTGTCTGTCAAATAAATAAAAAATCTTTAAAAAAAACCAAACTGAGTGGCTGCACCAACTTGTGTAAAACTATGAACTCTGTTACGCTGAAAAGAAATTTAAAAAAAAATTATTAAAAAAAAACAACCTGTAACTATTCCCTGAAAATTAAAGCACTCTGTTGCCAAAATTTTACATTGAAAGTACGCATATATGTGGAAATAGCGAACAAACTCTCCCATACAAAAGCAGACCCTCCAGGGGATGCTGAAAGCACACATAGTACCAAACCTTATGTACATAAATACATTTTCCTATTCGTACACACCTGTGAAGAAGTCTACTGTATAAATTAGGAACAGTAAGGGATGAGCAACTGTAACAAACTGGACCAGTTTGAACGATACCCTGTAATAAAAGTTAGGAGGTGAATGTGGTCTCCTTGTCTCCCAAAACATCTCGTCCTGTCCCTTCCCTTCGTCTTGTGCTATGGGGGATGCTGAAGTGCCTGCACCATGAGAGGACGAGAGCTGAATGCTGTAGGCCCTGGGTTCTGGGCCTGGGGGCCTCCTGAGCACCTCTCAGGCATGGGACGCCGAGGACAAGAAGGGGGCAGGGGCGTCCCAGGGGGAGGACAATGCCAGGCATGCGGGCAGGGCCTTCCATTTCATCCTCGTTTCTCTATTTGACCCGAGACCGGCTGCCTCTGTGGGCAGCAGACCTGTGGATTCGTGGTGGGTTATTCCTCTATGATGGAAACGCTTGTTACTAAACTTTTAAACCAGGGAGATAAATGGTCATCCAAATTCCAGAGGCTCTGAGCGGAGCAGAATGTGCAGGTAAGGTCTGGCACCACTAGGAGCCACACCGGAGCTTTCCCAATGAAACCGCACATGCACCTCCCACAGCTGCAGCCCAGGCCCCGGCCCCAAAGCCAGCAGCAAAGAACCCCTGCCCGGATTAACCGGGGTGCAGGGGGTGGCGTTTCTGAGCAGGGAGCGTGTGAGCAGAGCCACCGACCCCTTCGCCTTCTGCAGGAAACATTTTCTCTTGCAGAGACTCGGTCTCTGATTAACGGGAAGGAGGAGCCGATGAAACATTGTTTTACACACCATCATAGAGAAGATGAGAAAATATTTCCTGCCCCAGCAAGTGTCATCACAGATAGTTTCCAGCTTACTAATTACACCTATGGCCCCTGACTGGATGCTCCGACGCAGGTTCCTGCTCCACCCTGACTCCCAAGGGCTCCGAGTGGACGCAGTCTCGAGCTGCTGCTCCTCAAGAGCCCGTGGAGGCTGCGTCGTCTGTCACAGGCTTTGAGGCACCGAGTTCTCCTGGGAGTGTCACATCCCCCAGCGCCACCAGTCAACCCGAGGACCGGCAAAGGGACCAGGGGCCGTGCCAGTCCCGCAGTGCATTCCACGAGGAGAGACACGGCGCCGTCCGTCTGGCTGGGGCTCGTTCTCCCTTTGCCGTGTCACACACCGACAGGGCGGGAGCCAACCTCCCCCGGAGGTACCTTAACGGGGTCAGCTTCGTCTCCACTGCATGAGGACGGAGATGCGGGTCCAGAACTGATGTAGAACTTGATCTCAAGGTTCTATTCAAACGTGTTCTCAACGGATCCATCAAGAAAAAAACAAAAAGCAGGGGCTCAGTGTTTAGAGTTCAGGGTTCTTAATGTCCGCCATGAGCATTACAGTATTTCTCAGTAAGCGGCTGTGATTCTAGCTTTTTGTTAGACGTGTTTGGACACACGAGGCTGCGGCCGTCATGCCGCCGGGAACGGTCTGCTCCCGCCACGGCACCGGTGGCGCATGGCTCTGCAGGCTCCTACCTGGCCTTCCCCTGGGAAGCACCAGGAAGGGGCGCCTGGGGGGCTCAGCCCACGGGCGTCCTGCCCGTGGGGTACCTACTGAAGCTGTCCCACTCGGGCATACTGATGTTTTGAATTAAAGGCACTTGAGAAAGAGTTAGTGCAAGCAGGACACTCTGACCCTCCTCTGTCCTCCTGAAAGCAGGCGATCTTCTCCCTGTGAAAGGTGACCTTCCTGTCCCAGGAGGAGGGAGGACATTCCTGTCACCAGAGAGAGGACATCTGGGGCCAGGAAGGTGGTCCAAACAAGCCTCATCGCACTAGCCCATGTCTTCCCAGTTACTTCTTCCCCATTCACTGCCTGTAGCCCCAACCCTTTATTGTGTCCAGTCTCCGCGCACGATCTGTTTCTTTGTCTAAAAACTGTAAGAGCTTCCTGCTCTGGGCCCTTCCTCTCATGGAGACTCTCACATACGAGTCATCATTCAGCTAAAATGTGTGTGGTTTTCTCTTGTTAAGCTCTTCTGTCAGGCTGAGTCTCAGGCCCTGCCAGAGACCCAGAGAGAGGAGGGGAGAGTTGCTCGTCCTCGACGCTGCCTTAGGCATTAAGTCAAAGTACGAGAAGCCCATCGGCCTTAGGCCTTACCGTACGGACACAAACACGGGCGCCCAGGGGCAGCACCCTTTATGCCAGTAAGAAATTGTAAAAATTGGGTTGGGAAGATCTTGTCATACGTGATGGAGTGACTCCCAGAGTTATAAAATGTCTCCAACAAAATGCAGAGGCTGCCCCAGGGTTTCTGTATGGGAGAGGATCGGCCCGAAGACGGGAGCCTTCTGGGGGCTTCATGCACACAGTGTTTTGTGTGATACTAGGCAAGAAAAAAACAGTCTGTTTTGTGATTTTCATACACTTACTATTTAATGCCGTTAAAAAGAAACAATATACGCAGGACGGAGTCACCCATGTGAAGCCCCGGCAAGGCTTCACCCCACGGAAGTGCGGTCTCAACCTCTCAGGGCAGTGGAACTGTGTCTGGAATTTCCTCCTCCCACACTGGTGCCCATCCTCCCCAGGGAAGGTGACCTGCCTGAGACCACCCTTTCTTTCTTTTGCTAATAATGCCCTGGTCCCAGTGGTTTCTGCCTTGGGAACCTGGAAGCCCTGCTTTTGCATCACCCATCAGGCTCCCTTCCCTCTGCTCCGGGAGATGCACCCCCACTCTTGAGTTGCTGAAGGAAGCCCAGTCAGCCTTTACCTTTGCTCAGTTGGATTTTCTCTTAACAACACACATAAGATTATGCTCGAGGGAGTGGTGCAGCAGCTGCTGTGATTGGGAACGTAGGGGTTCTGGGGGAGCCGGGAGGTGGTATTATGGGGAGGCGCACACAGCCCGAGCAGTCCTTAGTCTTGGAGCCCTTGCTGAGGAAAATGAAACCTAGGGCTTCATATGAACACATTCTTGGGCAACAGACCACAAGCTCTTCGGTCAGGCTGAGCACTTAGAAGCAGAAATCACTGACGAGGCGCAAAGCAAAGCTCTCTGCTTAGTGAATTACTTCTGAACTCGTTTTCAGTGCAGGGCCGCTTCAGATGCATGGCTAGATCCCCAAATGTCCTGGTTTTTCATTTCTCAAGTTGGAGACAGCGTTTTCTGCCATTAATTCGTGTGACCCTTTTTGTGAAATAGGACACACTATTCACGTAGTACTTAATGGCTGCCTTTTTGGTGCGGAGAATTCAGAAGTCCGCTTGTGGATTAGTTCCTATTCATTAATTCTGTTTTCTCTGTGGCTAATAGTGAAGAAATCAGCAAGGCTCCCAACAGCACCCTCGGGCTTGTTGCTGAAGGCTGGAACTCAAAGCCCAGCAATGCCTGGCAGGGCCCCTGGTGCGTGGCGCTTGTCTGGCTGTCATCACAGGGCACACAGGAGACTCAGGGCCTCCCCCCTCGCCCTGGCTGGCCCTGCATCCCCCTCCCAGCGTCTGATCCCAGCCGCAGGGGTTCACCCTCCTCTGCCTCCTCTGCCTCACTGGCACATTGGCTGTCCACACCGGCTTTCTCTTTGTTCAGAGAATTGTGTTTTCATCATGAGATGCAGCAAATACAGGGAAAGGGCCTGAGTCAGAATGTTAATCACTGCGATGCACACATCCAGGGGTGTGCCTCTGGATATCTGAAACTGGGACACTGGAGCCCCTGGAGCCCCTGCGGCCCAGTCACAACCTCCCTCCTTCCTAAAGGAAACCATCTTGGGCACAATAGTCATCTCTTTGCATTTGTTTAGAAGTTTACCACATTAAGTATGCATCCCTGAACACAGCTGGGGGGTCAGTGCCTGGCTAAAGACCTCTGACCCTAATTTAAATGCTTGACATTGGGGCACCTGGGTGGCTCAGTGGGTTAAAGCTGCTGCCTTCAGCTCAGGTCATGATCTCAGAGTCCTGGGATCAATCCCTGCATCAGGCTCCTTGCTCAGTGGGGAGCCTGCTTCTCTCTCTACCTCTGCCTGCCTCTCTGCCTGCTTGTGCTCTCTCTCTTTCTGTCAAATAAATAAATAAAATATTTTAAAAAATGAAAAAAAATAAATAAATGCTTGACATTCTGCCCTGATTGCAGAGGCCTCTTGCAGAGGCCTCCGTTTCGAAAGTCATACCTCCAGCTGCAGCACACAGCGAGGAGCCACATAAGCAGGAATTAGACTGCCCCCCACCCCCTCACCCGCCCCCACCAGGCATCAGGGTTAGGGCTTCTCTTTCAGAAAGCCCTGGGTAGCCTAGACACCCTACCCCTTGGGTGACCCCGCTTCTCCCTCCCACTCCGCCCCTGCTTCTCCCTCCCCACACCCTAATTCCTAGGCTTGTGCTTTAAATTCGCCAATAAAAAGTGGCTCTGGGCACATCTGTGTTCTCCAGGGCTGTCGGTGATCCGTGTCAGTCCCCAGAGGTCCCCTGGAGGGTGGTGCAGAGGTGAGTCGCACAGTCCTAATGAGAACCGCGGAGGCCAGTCCGACCACAACACTGGCTGTGGGACGTGGCAGCGGGCTCTGCTGGTGGCACGGCCTGCTGAGTGCCCCAGGCCGGCGGAGCAGAGGGCACCTCTGCTGATAGTCTCATTTGTTCCCGGCCTGTTCTCCTGTGTGCCTGGCTTTTTTCCACTCAATGCCGTGGGGTTTTCTAAATTTTAGTTTAGTCTAATTAAATTCGATTAATTAACATACAGTGCATTATTAGTTAGAGTTCAGTGACTCACTGATGCTCATTCCTTCACGGGCCATCCTTAAGCCTGTCCATCACCCAGTGTCCCGTCCCTCAACACCGGGTGGCGAGACTCGGCTGTGGGGTCCGCACCGCTGTGCCTCAGTGGTCTGTACTGCTCGGCAGGATTTCATCATACGCAGACCCCACCGTTCCTCTACTCACTGCCCAGCGGCCGAGCATCTGGGTTCATCTGTCTTGAAGCTCCTGTACTCCTGGCTCAGAGGAGCAAGGCCGCTGGGGTGTAGGGAAGGGTACACGGCGGCCTCAGGCCCCCACGGGCCCCCCAGCGCTCGCCTGCGGAATGTTTAGGAGCCCTGCAGTCACGTGTCTCAGGGGGTCTAGCACTTTTCACATGTTTATTGTCTTTGGATTTCTGCTTTTGTGAATTGCCTGGGAAGCGTCCTGCCCCTCCCCCGTGCTGGGTTCCTTGACGGACTTTCTATCGCTGGTTCAGGTTCTTCCCACACTCTGCACACGAGACTTCCTGGTTGTCCAGCAGCAAGTGTCTTTCTCCACTCTGAGCCTTGTGTTTCCGTCATCCTTGCCGCCGCTCTGCGGCCCTGGCTTTGTAGGTCAAGTGTCCACTGGCGCCTTTGGATCTTTTTCTCTGGATATTGTTCTGTTCCATGGGTCTGTGTGTCTGTGTGTTTGCCAGTGCCCTACTGTTTCAACTACCGTGGGTCTTTGTCAAGATCTTATTTATTTAAGAGAGAGAGAGAAGGAACTGTGGGGAGGGACAGAGGGAGAGGGAGAAGCTAACTCCCCGCTGAGCAGGGAGCCCGATGCAGGGCTCCATCCCAGGACCCTGAGATCATGACCTGAGCTGAAGGCAGAGGCTTAACCCACTGAGCCACCCAGGTGCCCCGCATTAATTTCGTTCTTTAACATCTTTTTTTTTTTAATTTTTTTAATTTCTTTTCAGCGTAACAGAATTCATAGTTTTACACCACACCCAGTGCTCCATGCAATGCGTGCCCTCCACAATACCCACCACCTGGCTCCCCCAAACTCCCACCCCCTCCCCTTCAAAACCCTCAGGTTATTTTTCAGAGTCCATAGTCTCTCATGGTTCATCTCCCCCCCAATTTCCCTCAACTCCCTTCTCCTCTCCATCTCCCCATGTCCTCCGTGTTATTTGTTATGCTCCGCAAATAAGTGAAACCATATGATAATTGACTCTCTCTGCTTGACTTATTTCACTCAGCATAATCTCTTC
>PISX010037579.1:0-10929 GCA_004024625.1 Mellivora capensis
TTTTTTCCCTTCACATATCATAAATGCTTAAATAACTTCAAGTACCATACCTTGTAATTTAGCATTATTTTCATCTGCTTTACAAAGCTTCAAGAGGGATGCTGCATGCTGTTCTAGCATTTGGACATCACTGGAAGACTGAACCACCACCAAAATAAGTATGCATGCATAATTATAAGCTACTGACTTCTTAGACTTGGAATCACTGAAACAAAATAAGGTTTTAAAGTTTTTGGTAAGAAAACAATTTTTCCAGGAACAATTTTAAACATTTTTTTCTATTTGGCTTTAAAGAGACCAAGGAATTTTACAATGAAACATGACTAACTCCCTGAAGACAAGAAACACCTCCAATTCACTTGAAAACACTAATTAAAAGTATATAAATGAAGCATAGGCATCACAATGGAAAGTGAAATTCTTTTAAGATCAAAAGAAAAATGAAATATTAACAAGTATACTTCATCAGCAATGAAAGATTCGGAAGTATACTTCAATGGTCTCCTTTAAAATGTTTGTTCACTCTTCGGGGCGCCTGGGTGGCTCAGTGGGTTAAAGCCTCTGCCTTCAGCTCGGGTCATGATCTCAGGGTCCTGGGATCGAGCCCCGCATCGGGCTCTCTGCTCAGCAGGGAGCCTGCTTCCTCCTCTCTCCCTCTGCCTGCCTCTCTGCCTACTTGTCATCTCTGTCTGTCAAATAAATAAATAATAAAAAAATTAAAGAAATGTTTGTTCACTCTTGATAAGTAGGAATAAGTGTCATGAATCAAACTACTGCCATCATCACTGTCTTCTACCTTAAAACTGCTGAGGTAGAGCGATGTATAGAAGCCACCGCCTTTCACAGTTCCCCCGAAAGACCTGTCACTCAAGGAGTCATATCAAGACCCTATTGTGAGGCCAGTTACCTGGATGTCACTGCTTTGTATGACATGAGCCAGGAAGAGCACGTTTATCTCCTCAGACACTAAATATCAATCCTCTGCCCTACCAGGCAGCTATTAAAAACTAGACATTCTAAATCCCCTGCCCCCATTTAGTCAAAATACTTCTGAAACCAGAGCACCATAGTTTAAACATGAGGGAAAATTCAAGACCACAAGATAGTCCTCATTACTCTGCAAATGTATATTATGGTGCCTTAGGATTCCCCTACACACAAATTAGCAAGGGTTCTACAGTTGTAATCTAGTCAACATCCAGGGGAAACTGGAAGAAGCTGCTAAAAGATCCATTTTGTTGCTTTCCAGGTATATCTTATATTTTAGAAATTTCTATCATTCTAATCCTTAATTAACAAATTATGTATTATGTCAAAAAATAATTGTAGTAATTTTTACTTCAAAGCAACATCTTTTAAGAAACTAGCCCTTTACTGATGGTAGTTTTCCAGTATGAAAGAAAATTTAAGGAGTAAAAAGAAAATTACCCTAAGGCTTCTTTGGAATAGTACTCCATCAGAGTAATAAGACTTTGGAGATTTTTCTCAAGACTGAAAACATGGCCAACAGCTGATCTTCCCACAGGATTAAAAGTAATCAAATAAAGATTGTGAAGGGTTCCCAGGAGATCCGAATGGTCAGTTTCTTCACTGGCTGTGCAACGCTGAAAATGGCTGAACAGTTCTGTAATACACTGTAATGTCTGTGTTGAGTCCTGTAGCCACAAGGCAAATGCATCGTCAATAACACCATCAGATTGAAGACCCTCCTCTTCATCTTGATCATAAAGGTGACACAGAGCTCGGATCAACAAATTTGTGGCTTCATATTCTGACATAAAAAAAAGAAGGCCCTTCTGTGACTGTGCAAGAAACTTTAAAACATCTTTTGTGGCCTGCAGCACACCAGGGTGGGCACTTGTTACTGGAATTGACAGAAGCAAGGTAACCAACTCCAAGAAGTGATGACTATGAAGATACCTGTAGAAAAATTATTTAATATGTGTGACATCAGTGCAAAACATTCTTCATTTACTCAGTATTCATTAGACAGGAGAGGTGTAAAAATTTTATTGGCCATAATCCTTACCCTTAGCAATATATTACTTTAACTAAAAACATAATGTGGCAGCAAGTCTTCTTTCCACTGCGTCAAGTAAAAGTAAAAGTTATGTGAGGCTTTTTTCTAGCTAACATTCAACAGGTATTTGACATATAACCGTTAACAAGTCTTCTCTTTCTAGAATCAACCATGACTTCAAATTCTGGGTCTTCTTTCCAGACCACTTATTAAATGTTCCTTTTTCACTATGGTCCTACTCTACACATGTTACACCAGTATATCTGAATTAGTGCACCTAGGAAAAATACAGTACATATACTATAAAAAGTAGTTTATTCATATTTACTATAGGCAGTATATCTAAATTGGTACCTCTAGAGAAAACAAATTCAAATTATCAATTTTTAGTATTTGAAGAATTAATACTCCCATACATAGCACTTTTATCAAACCCAAGAACCATTTTTTAGCATATATAGTCTTAGCAGAAAAAGTGTGAGCTTACTCAAGACCCCAAAACAGACACAAATGCTACTAATACAGAGTATTTTCACTGTCCTAGAAATATCATGCTCCACCCATTTGTTCCTCTCCCTCCCCCTAACCACAGCAATTACTGATCTTTTTACTGTCTTCCTATTTTGCCTTTTTCAGAACGTCCTATATTGGGAATCACAGAGTACGTAACTGCCTCTTATATTACTCCTTAAACTCAGGCTTCTATTTAAGAATAATAAACACCTCCCAGTAACTTCTTGCCTATGAAGGCAAACAGAACCCTCAAGAAGACAAAAACCCATGGCTACTATGCTCAAAGAGTATCTTTAACCACCTTGTGGAGTGTTCAGAAAATAATTAACACTGCAGGCCTCAGACTACTTATATTCTTAAGAACGCCTTCTTACAAGACAGGCCCTCGGTTAGTGTCTGGGAACTTGGATTTGAGGAGGGTTCCCATCACCCAACAGATAAAAATGCTGACTATGCCTAACTATTTATGCAAACAATATGGTTTACACTGAACACCTGCTTTCCTTCTGGGAGGCTGGGATTCTGTTACACAGTAGATATTGGGGGCCTATGTGGCTATCCTCCAATAATAAACTTGGATTTGAGATTCTAATAAGCTTCCTCAGTATGCAACATTTCACACACATTCTTTGCCAGGGTAATTAAGTATGTCCTATGTGACTCCACTGGAAAAGGACTCTGGAGTCTCTGACTGGTTTCCTCAGGTTTCTTCCCATGGACCCTTTTCCTTTGCTGATTGTGCCTTGTATCCTTTTGCTGTAAAAAAACCATAGTTATGAGTACAGTACTGAGTCCTTTGAGTCCCACTGGCAAATCCTGAGAGTAATCTTGGACACTTACACAGAGGGCATTAGAGCCTTATCATTACTTCAAACTAATCCTTCCAAAATCCAAAATTATTCCTCCTTTCAACATTCACTGCTCCTCCTAATTTACCAGTTTCTGTCAATAAAACCCCAGTTCCAATAGTTACCCTAGCTAGAAACCTCAAAACATTTTTAGTTCCTTCTCACTTTCTCTTAGCTATTAGGTCCAGTTGCCAAATCCTAGTAACTGCTCTTTCACAAACTCTCACTATTAGCACAATTCCCTATAACTGCTACTATATTAGGTAAGTACTTAACACAGTACAATCTAGGCTGGCTCATCAACTTAATAACTCCAACTTCTTTTCCACTGCAATACATCTTACAACATATAACCTTAGAATACTACTTTGATACTATCAGATCTACTACTCTACTTTGATACTATCAGATCTACTACTCCAAAATAGTCAAGATCTTCCCATATCCTTTTTTTTTTTTTTTAAGATTTAATCCATTTATTTGACAGAGAGAGAGAGATCACAAGTAGGCAGGGAAGCAGGCAGAGAGAGGAGGAAGCAGGCTCTCCGCAGAGCAAAGAGCCCGATGCGGGGCTCGATCCCAGTACCCTGGGATCATGACTCGAGCTGAAGGCAGAGGCTTTAACCCACTGAGCCACCCAGGCGCCCCAAGATCTTCCCATATTCTAAAAACAAAATCAAGGGATGCCTGGATGGCTCAATCAGTTAAGTGTCTGCCTTCGGCTCAGGTCATGATCTCAGGGTCCTGGGATCAAGTCCCCAATCAGGTTCCTTGCCTAGCAGGGAGCCTGCTTCTCCCTCTGCCTACCATTCCTCCTGCTTGTGCTCGCTCTCTCTCTCTCTCTTTGGAAATAAATAAAATATTTAAAAAATAAAATAAAATAAAATAGGGGTGCCTGAGACTCAGTCAGTTAAGTGCCTTCATCTCAGGTCATGATCCTGGTGTCCTGGGATCGAGCCCCACATCGGGCTCCCTGCTCAGCAGGAAGCCTGCATCTCCCTCTCCCTCTGCCTACCACTCACCCTGCTTGTGTTCTCTCCTTCTCTCTCTCTCTCTCTCTCTGGCAAATAAATAAATAAAATCTTTTAAAAAAAGATAAAAAATAAAATAAACAAATAAAAACAAAATCCAAATTCCTTAGCACAGCATTCAAGGCCTTTTGCTTCCTCAAGTGTGATACCTGAATGTACCTTCTCCAGTTACAGAGGAGAAAATAATACTTAATAAGCCTTAATTACCAGTTATCCTTCAGAGACTGAAAGCATTACTCCCTTCCTTAGAGTCACTACCCTAATTTATCCTCAGTGTCTGACCTCGCCTCTTACCTTACTTAAAATGAAGTGATCAGTGCAAAGTGCCTTGGCTCCTTTACTGTCTCCATATTACCAATGTATCTATATTTGTACACACATAAGATTTCTTTTCTTCTGTTCAAAACCAAACCTTTTTGTACTCTTGATGTCATCTCCAACCAGACCTTGCTCTAGCATTATCATCTTTTGTTCTTGAAAGAACTCAAACCAAGGCAAGATCTAACAGTTCAGTTAAAAACAGGAATGGATATATACAGATTTTATGAACAAGCACTCTATTTTCTGTTAATGCAGTATGCTCCAAATCAAGGCAAAAATCAATCACAGAAATAAGGAATAACATATTAAAAATGCCATTTTTCCCATTAGCTGGAAAATTATTTACCGGCAAAATGCAAAAAAAATTAAACAAAAATTAAATCAAAAATTAAAACAAAATTTAAAAATCTACTGTGGGCACTGATCTTAATAATGGCAAAACTCTATCAACAAATAGAGTTAGATAGGGGCATTTGGCTGGCTCAGTTGGTAGAGCATATGACTCTTGATCTCACAGTTGTGAGTTCAAGCCCCACAATGAGCATAGGGCCCTCTTAAAACAACAACAGAGTTAGATATCATAAATAAGTGGTAACTGAAACTTAAAGATATTTACCCAGGTCTGTATAATTAAATTAGTAAAATATAAGTTTAACTTGCAATGTTACGAGCGATAAAATACGAACAGGTTCACACAGAAAAGCTCTCTCTTTCCTGGGCCATCCTCTTATACCATACCACCTTCCCAGAAACAACTCTACAGTTCCTCATTTATTCTTGCTCATAAACAAGCTTATCCAAGCACTGCTGTTGACTTTGACGATCACTATCTTTAGCTTAAATTGCTTTTACTACTTTAAGTGCTAATAAAATATAGCTCTCCCACAGTATTATACTTCTCATTTCACTACAATCTATTTTGAAATACAGAATATCCTTACACAGATATGCACTGCTTACAAATTTAAAAAAAAACAAAATCAACCATATAAAACTGCCTGCAGTGATCTGTGAAGTGTGTTTTCCCAAACCAAAAATGTCTTACCTAAAGAGAACAGGGTATGGATCATCCCTTTCTGGAGGTCCAGTAATACGTGCCATTGTTGGGAAAGACTTAACAGGTGGCTGGATCATTGTGTGAGGTGCAGTTTCCATTAAATGGAAAACTTCTTCTAGGAGATTAATAAGCTTTTCTATTTCCCCTTCACTTATATTTGAGGATTCCAAAAGATCCATATCCATTGAAGCCTCTACTTCATTTTCATATTCTGGGTTTGTTCTCTCAAGTCCAGTATCTGTGTCATGATCAGGTTCACTGTGGTTAGGAACAGATGAAGTCTTCTCTGCTAAATGGTCACCAAGTCTTTTAATCTCTGACAAGATTTCATAGAAATGGCACTTCTGAAGAATAGCCGAACCAGCAGTGACAACTCTCACAGTCTGATCTAAAAGTATAAGCTCCAGGAGTTTTTGATAGCCACTTTTTTCATTCTGCCTACCTCTTAAAAAAGCTTCCATTCCTTCCGTCATACTAATGACACTGTCCAAAGCTTTAAAAGCATTTAACTTAAGGGAAGACGAGACATGATCAGCAAACAGAAGCTCAAATAATCCATTGATTACTCCTGCTTGTAGCAATCCCATGACTCCTTGAGACCCACATTCTGCTAGTGAGGACACTAATTTGGTCCCAGCTTTGAGTTGTCGGACATTTAAGGCAATGGGCTGGCGAAGAGCTACCTGTAAATTTAAAGCTTGCATGGTCCAGTCGACCAACTGGCCAAGAGAGTCTTGTTTTGTGTTTTTCAACTGCAAATAACTTAACCCTTTTATTATTAAACTTGGAATTTCTTCTAAAGCTGTTACCCATTTTGCACCTCTATCTTCCTGATACAAATCTAACAGTTCAGTTAATTTCACTGAAGCTTCCACTGCCCCTGAATTTTCTTTATCTGGACCTTGATCTTTCATTCTACTGATTTCAATTTCAAAAGAAGTCTTGTAGGGACAGCTGAAGTATAAGAGTGGTACAAGCTCCCTGTCATATGGATCATATGTCATAGGAGGAACTGAAGCTAAGTCTTCAGGAGTGTATTCAACATCAAAATTCGGATACTTAAAGGTTTCACGTTCCAAGTCAGCAATTCCATCTTCATCACTGGAAATTTGTTCATAACCATCATCCCCTGAAAATCAGTTCAAATGATATTTAAATATTACATCACTATTGTGTAACGCCAAAAATCTAATCAAAAAATATTTTATTTAGTAATATGGCAAAAATATAAAAATTAATGATTTTTCAACAAAATTAATTTCTGCCCCAATACCTTATCAACAATTATCAACATCCTGTAATTTCTAATAAAATAATTAATGAGAAACTTCATAAGCAAAGTCTTCTATCTGTTCAACTTTACAACTAACTCTGCTGCAGATACCTTTTCCTCACAGAAATAAAGTAAGAAATGTCATAAAGTAACAAAAATACCTCTCTCAAAAGGGAAGAAGTTAACCTTGCCCTCATGAGAGTATTTTTAAACATTTTTAACATGGAAAAAAAATTGATGGGAAAGATTATTAAATTTAACTAATAATGCCAAAACTAAACCAAGTATTTTCAATGAAAACATTTAAAGTTTTTTTAACATTAATTTCATATTCCTGAATTTTTATTTCTCTTCATTTACGTATCACACAGTTTCCTAGGTCTGTATTTTTTTTTTTTTTTAAGATTTATTTATTTGACAGACAGAGATCACAAGTAGGCAGAGAGGCAGGCAGAGAGAGAGAGAGGAGGAAGTAGGCTCCCCGCTGAGCAGAGAGCTCGAGGCAGGCTCAATCCCAGGACCCCGGGACCACGACCCATGCTGAAGGCAGAGGCCACAATCCACTGAGCCACCCAGGCGCCCCCCTGTATTTTATTTTTATAGAAAAGTTGGTCACTTAAAATGATTGGCTGGGCCAAAACAAAGTTTTTTTATCATTATACAGGTGCAACTTTTTCCTCTAATTAAAAATAAATTAGATTAGACAGAAAACCTGGTTTTACTTTTTAACATTGCTATTGCCTGGCTGTGGGGAAACTGGTATGAGTAATAACAGTCTATGTAAGAAAAGGAAAAGTTTCTAGAGTATTCCTCCAGCATCAGTCATCTTTTGACTTCTTTTGCTCAAAACAAGTTAGCCTTAGCCATATACTCATCATATCTGAAAAGATAAGGGCTTACAGAGGCCTGACTCTGGGATAGGCCAAATATCTTCTATTAAAAACTAAATTAACTAGTCTCTTTGTCTCACCTTTCTACAAAAATGATTAAGAAAACAGCCTGCCTGAAATCTAGCTACTACTTGCCAGTCAAATACAATAAATATAAAAAATATTATTTGCTAATCTGGGAATGGAAGAAGCTAAAAAAGTATCACTAACCTAACTATTCCTATTCTGTAAAGGGCCCCTGTGATACCAAAATCTACTTTCATGCAGAATCACCCTCATCTTCACTATTTTAGAAAAAAACAAGGCAGTTTCTATTAAGCTTTTCAATGGGCAGGCACCCTATTGCTATATGGGGTATGTCATTTTACATAAATGCTTTAATATTACATGCTATTTCTTAAACAAATTAAGAGTCAATTGGCTTGAATATCTCTCACTTTTTGCTTTCAAAGGAAAAATTAAGCCTAGTCAAAGGACTGCATCATGCTGTCGTATAATCTGTATAGTTGAGATTCTTTTCCCCTGAACTCCTAAAAATGTAGCATTTTTACTCCCAATCCTTTGAGTTTCTTGAAAGCCATTTATCTTTGCTCTAAATTCTCTTGCATTGCTCAAAGCTACATCAAGTTAATTCCTTGTACCTAAAACCATAAAGTCCTAATAAATATAACCCACCTTCACCTTCTTCATCTTCTTCACCTTCTTCCTCTTCATCATCTTCTTCTTCCTCAGGGATACTGTCTACCGTATGGCGATCATCCTCATCGTCATCCTCTTCTTCCTCTACATCCACATCATCTTCATCATCTTCTCCTTCTTCTTGCTGCTCTTCTTCTACCTCTCCTTCATCAGAATACTGCCCTTCCTGGGGAACAGAATTCCGATCAGGAGAAATGGGTTCAAAGTAATCTTCTCTATGAGAAGCATCCTCTTCCTTATCACCAGACACTGAAAAAATGAGATTTAAGAGACAGATTATTTTAACGGTTTAAATAACATGAGGTAGCAGACTGGATACTGCAGCCACTTAATGACATTTTGGATGATTTAGCTCATCTCTACCCTTTTTAAAAAAAATACCCTTTTAAAAAAAGTGGTAGAATTACCTCCTTCTAAAAATATTAGGAGTATGTATTGCTTAATTTTATACAGTGAGAATTAATAAAGTACACTATTTTATGTTCTAACACTAGAAACTAATCCTTTTATTTTCAGCCATTAATTATACAGGTTATTAATTCTTCCATACATACTGCTTATTTTTTAACTGGTACTCTTCTGTATATAGTACTACAGCACTTTATTTTCAAAGCAATGTTGGTACAGGTTAAAATAAATGAACTGATTTTTAAAATAAGTTCACCTGCCAACAGAAAAACATATGGAAATACTGCACAGGAAAAGGGTTGGGGGCATTCATTACAATTTGTTTACCTATATCTAATTTTTTCCTTTAATCAAAAAGCACTGTAACACTAATCAAGGTTGGGGGGCACTGATTTTATTCATACCTGGCAAAGGTATAGGATCATCTTCATCATCATCAGGTGGAGGTGGTCCTGGAGGAGTTCTTGGTCCCCTTGGCTGTGGTCTTGGGGGGCTTCCATTAAACTGATCTTCTTTCTCCCCATCAGCTAGTTTTATTAGAGACAGAAAAAGAACTTCCAAATTATTAAAATAAAGTGAAATGAATGTATGACAAAAATGCTGTTAATCATTTGAATTTTTCATCTTCAGAATTTATTGATAAACTTTTCCTTCCCAACATCTAACAAATTTTACTAATTAATTTATATTACAAAAGTTAGAATTTCTGACTGCCCACATACTAAAATATACTCTTGGGCATTATCCCAGAGAAATGAAGACTTATTTTCCTCAGGAAGATGTACACAAAAAAGCTGTTCATAACAGCTTTATTTGCAAAAGTCAGAAACTGGAAACTACTTAAGTGTCCTTCAGTGGTTAAACTTTGATATATCCATACTAATGTAATACTATTCAGCAACAAAAAAGAATGAACTATTGACACACACAACAAAGTGGATGAACTTCAAAGAAATTACGCAGATTGGAAAAAGCCAATCTCAAAAAGATACCTACTGCATGACTCCATTAATGTAATATTCATGAAATAATAAAATTACAGAGTTGGAGAATAGATTAGTGCCAAAGATTAGGGATGGGTGGCATGCAGATAGCTCTTAAAGAATAACACCAAAATAATTTGATGGTACAATCAAGTATCTTGATTGTAGTGGTGGTTATGAAAAGCTATACAAAACATAAGGCTGCATACAGCTACATATACACACACATACACACACACGTACAATTGGTGAAATCTGAACGAGCTCTACAGAATTTTGTTTTGATATTGTTTATTTTGTTTTGTTGTTTTGTTTTGTTTGTTTTGTTTATTTTGTTTTGATATTGTTCTACACTTGTAAAAGATGTCATATGTGGGGGAACCTGGGAAAAGACTGCATAGGACTTTCTCATGCAATCCTTTGCAACCTCCTATGAATCTATAATTATTTCAAAATAAAAAACTAAAAACATACTTACATTCAAATACAGAAAATATATGAGAACAAGTGTCAATTTTATTTTTTTTAAAGATTTTATTTATTTATTTGACAGGCAGAAATCACAAGCAGGCAGAGAAGTAGGCAGTGAGAGAGGAAGGGAAGCAGGCTCCCTGCTGAGCAGAGAGCCCAATGTGGGGCTCCATCCCACGACCGTGGGATCATGACCTGAGCCGAAGGCAGAGGCTTTAACCCAGTGAGCCACCCAGGTGCCCCACAAGTGTCAATTTTAAAACAAGTCAGTAAATTAAACAAAAATTCTGAGTAGCCACTATGGTTAGGCACTGTGATTAAGACAGATGTGGTAAGACTAGAAACACAAATGCAAGTAAAACATACTCTCAGTCCAAAAGGAGCTCAAAGTCTGGTTAAAAAAAAAAAAAAAAAA
>PISX010037580.1:0-10931 GCA_004024625.1 Mellivora capensis
TTCTCTTATAGTTCTGTAGGTCAGAAGTCTGATACAGGTTTCACTGAACCTAAAACCGAGGAGTTCACAAGTGGCATTCCTTTCTGGAGCCTTTAGGAAAGGAAAGACGTGTGTTGTTGGTCACACAAGTTGTTGCCAGATTTCAGTTCCTTGCAGTTTGGTGACTGAGATCACCATTTTCTTACTGTCTGTAAACTAAGGGCTATTCCCAGCTCCTGGACTTCATATACTCCTTAACTAATTGTCTCTGTTTTCATTTTCTAGGGTTACCATGACAAAATACCACAGAGTATTTTCTAGCGATTTTCTAACAGGAACTTATTTTTTTACCATTCTGGAGGCTAGAGTTCATAGTATTGGCAGACTTGTTTTCTTCTGAGGCCTCTCTCCATGGCTTGCAGATGGCTGTCTTCTCTCTGTATCTTCACACGGTCTCCCCTCTATGTGTGTCTATGTTCTAATCTGCTCTTCTTATAAGGCCCCCAGTCATATTAGATTAGGACCAAACTACATGACCAAATTTTAACTTAATCCCCTTTTGAAAAGCCCTATCTCCAATTCAGACATATTCTGAGGCACTGGGGTTCAGACTTCAGTATATGAATTTGGAGGAGAATATTTTAACCCATAATAGCCCTCTTCCTTCATATTCAAAGCTAGCATAGTTGAGTCCTTCTCATGTTGCATGTCTCCATCTCCATGTTCAGCCTCCATCTTCTGCTTTTAAGAGGTCATATAATTAGGTTGGGCCCATTTGGGTAATCTGAAATAATCCCCCTGTCTTAAAGTAAATTGATTAGCAACCTTAATTTCACTTACAACCTTGATTCTCTTTAGCCATGTCATGTAACATATTCACAGGTTGTGGGAGTAAGGCATATGTGGGGCCATAATTCTGTCGACTATACTAAACAAAAACAGAATCCACCCGTACTTTCCAACACATACCCATTTTTTCCTAAGGCCACTTGGGGCCAAACTCTTGGAGGAAATTTTCTCCCTCTTCATTTTTGTCTTCTTTCCATTGAGAAGAGGACTCTTGCTCCTTCCCCACATGGGGGAATAGGAGCAGGATACATCTCTCTCCTTTGCCACATTGGGATATATTCTTCCTCAGTCTTCCTCACAGAAGCAAAGCTTACCGATCTGATTTGTCTGAATCTAGGACAACCATTTGGCCAGATTTGGGAAGGCCGGATTTACTGTGTCAAGGACAGAAATCAGACTTCAAGCTTCCTCTTATCCTTGATGTGGATCAATAGTGAGGCTGGGAAGTTTTCCTCTGGTAGAGGCATCTCTTCTCCAACTTTCCCATCTTCCCCTTTATTCACTACATCCTGC
The DNA here is from genome assembly GCA_004024625.1 of Mellivora capensis. Taxonomy (NCBI): domain Eukaryota; kingdom Metazoa; phylum Chordata; class Mammalia; order Carnivora; family Mustelidae; genus Mellivora; species Mellivora capensis. The sequence continues at coordinate 1,342 of PISX010037580.1, forward strand.
TTGACTGGCCCCTTTGTCTTTTGTGATGAATAAAGAAGAAATCAGTTTAGACTTGCCTTTACCTTTCTGTCTTCTCTTCACTGCAAGAGAAAAGAGCCATGCTTTGTCCTCAGCTCTCTCACGTTCTCCAATACACTTTTCATCCAGCATCCTGCTTTGAGATTATTAATTTTGCAAGTGCCCCATAATCTCAAAGCAGGACTCTCTAGTTAAAGGGCACTTGCAAAATTATCATCACCCATATTTTCCTTCAGATTTAGCACATAATTCTCCTGTAATGTTTGTTAGCTAGCCTTTAGAGAGAAGGAAAAATAGCATCTTGGAACTCAAATAAGACCACCTGTTTACCTCTGTTAATGCTGCTGTGTAGAGCTCAGAGGTTTATTTGAAGTATTCTATGGTTAGCTATAAGATCATTTGACAAGGAGGCTGTTATATAGGATCCCCACCTACCACTACTTTATCCTTAAAAGCTCAATTTTTATCAGATTGCATTTCACTTAAGCTTTTAGTTGAACAAGATTACCTCATGCTAAAAGCACTGTGTGGATCCATCACACTGACATCCGTAAACAACCCTATTGTGGTATCAGTGCAGGTTCGTACAAATTATATAGCAGTCAACTTTTGCTACTTGCCTACAAGGGCAGTGCAGAAAATCATATTAAGTTTGAAATAAGAGAGTTTATAAAAAGTCAAAACTTGATAATATGTCAAAATCATAGTTTGGTAGACCTGTTGTCATGGCAACTCCTTACAAGTCTCCCATATTCTGCTGAGAGTACCCTGATTTTCTCTGCCCCATCGTTTTTGCCCCAACTTTATGCTTCAGGTAAGGCTTTGAGCAATTATAGGGTTCAAGTCTGTCCAATCTGCACATCTAATTCTTTCTCTATAATGATTTGAGTAAGAATAAGCATGTGATGAAATCAAAGACAATGAGACAGTGAAATGCAGTGAGACCTTTTTTTTCTAGAAATATTGGGGGAGAGGTACTGAATATTTCCTATTGTCTTAGACCTGGAGGGTATAAACCTGAAGCTCCCAGCAGCCATCTTGCCACTGTGAGGAACTGACGAATGAGGCCACATAGAGGATGGTGAGGCTAGAAGACAGGGTCATGATAACATTTCATCTGAAGTACTGAAGCCAAATTTGCCTGTAGCAAACCCACCCCTTGAGCTATTCAGTTGGGAAAGCCCATGAAGTTCCTTTATGGTTAAGCCACTGTGAATTGAATTTTCTGTCTTTTGAATCAAGAGACCTAAATCTTGATTAGCTGCTAAGTTTTACGTTCTATAATAACAACTTAAACCCATCTCTGAAGTGTTCTAAGTAATTTTCTGAAATAGAAAATAGCTTTCATTATTACATAGATATGTAATACAACAGAAAATGCCAAAATGTATAGTTTAAGAAATGATGTATGTCAGGTTATTAAATATGTGGATTTTTTCCCTTAAATATGAAGCATGATACATGTTAGAATCTCATATTCTCTGAGCAACTCAGAGCTTCCAACAGAGTTGGTCCTATGAATATACTGGTTGTTTCAAACACTACAGAAATACCCTTTCTCTTAGTGTAGTATGTCCACACGTTGCTTTGTTTATTAAAATGCAGATAAGTGACACAACACATTAGAATCAAAGTTTATATCATCCTCTCACTTTATATTTGAGGAAATTAAGAATCAAAGAACTAAATAATTTGTGTACACTTTGTTCTTAATGAGAGAGTAGGGCCCATGTCTCCTCCTAGATTTCTGCTCTAGGATGTATCTCTTTTCTCAGGCCCTGATGCAGGCATGACCATTATTTACTTACCACTTAAACATTTCACATCAGAGTGGAAATAATAAATTTGATTATAATCAAATTTATACCTTCTATACATTTCTATGTTAGCAAACTAGTCTTTTTAGGACAAAGTTAGCTACCCATGAAATTAACCTTTCATAACATGGCCACAAGTGACCTAAATGGCCTTTAAAAAAAAAAAAAGATTTATTTATTCATTGGACAGAGAAAGTGCATGTGCAGGCGAGCAAGTGGAAAGAGAGGCAGAAGGAGAGGGAGAGAGAGTCTCAAGCAGATTCCGCGGTGAGTGGCTTATTTTTTTTTTAAGATTTTATTTATTTATTTGACAGAGACACAGTGAGAGAGGGAACACATTGGGGGGAGAGGGAGAACAGGCTTCCCATGGAGCATGGAGCCCAATGTGGGGCTCAATCCCGGGACCCTGGGATCATGACCTGAGCTGAAGTCAGATGCTTAACGACTGAGCCACCCAGGTGCCCATTTGGTAAGAACTGTTAAATCATATATTTTCTTATTAAGTTTATAATGTTTCAATCCCAGTAAATGCATATCTTCCCATCAATGACAGGGAATCAAATAAAGAAAATCTGCAGACTTGATTCCCTCAGTCACAGCCTTACAGGCAGTTTTTCCAGTGAGGGTCCAAGTTTGGGGTCAGGGTAATGTTGAACCCTGATTGGAAGAGTTTAGAAAATCTGCTCTAGGGGGTGCCTGGGTGGCTCAGTAGGTTAAGTGTCTGCCTTCAGCTGGGGTCATGATCTCAGGGTCCTGGGATCCAGTCCCACATTGGGCTCTTGGCTCAGAGGGGAGCCTGCTTCCCCCTCTATCTCTGCCTGCCTCTCTACCTACTTGTGATCTCTCTTTCTGTGTCAAATAAATAAATAATAAGATTAAAAAAAAAAAAAGGAAAGAAAGAAAATCTGCTTCTAGGTCCAAGCCAGCCTCTAACAAGCTGAGAGGCCTTGGGCAAACTAACTTAACCACTTTATACTTCAGTTTCTTCATTAGAAAAAAAGAGAGCAAGGCTTTCATGAAGGCCTCTTCCACTTATGAAATTGTATGACTCTTAGTTAATTTTTTCACTATATCATAAGGAGTTATTATTACTGAAAATTAAGATTTGCATAAAGATGTGTCACCTTTTCTAAAAGTTTGCATTCACTATTCCTCCAACTTACTGCATCTTTGAAGAATTGTATTATCTACTACCTCAGTTCATGTTAAATATTTGTAATCTGCTTTATCTGTTCTATGGTACCTACAAACAAGAATGTCCTCCATCTATTTTCGTTCCAGGCCTCCTTGCTGTGACTTGAAAACAGAGGACTAACTGGGGCAAACTGTGCTGGGAACTTTGGCCAGATGCTACTTGTCCACTCAACTCCCAAAAAAGAGCACACATTGACTTCGTGGCTCATGTGGAATGAGGATATCTCTGAAACTGCCCTTCCCAGGAACTGTGACTCACAGATAAAAGATCCTGTGGGCAGTGAACTCTCCTCAGAGCCATCCCATCACAGAGACAGAATGCTTTGTAACACCCACATACCTGATATTTTGTCTTATAGATGGCATCTTAAGCTTCCACTTGCAAAGAGTCATTGTCAAACTCAGAGGTCAGATGCACTGAATAAAACAGGCATCAAATTAATGGAAGCTAGTGTTTGAAATATTTTCATACTTTGGTAAATTCTCTGAGCCCTGTAAGAGCCTGTAACAGGTCCAATGGAATGACCTCTTCAAACCACCAAAAGCTCATTTACATGTTCCTTCTAACTGATTCTTTAGTTTAAGACATCTTTGAGCAATTGCTTTCTTTGTACTAAGCTTCAGAGCATGCATTCTATCAAAGAAATTTAAAAGGTCTGACATTTTTGAAGAAAATCAAATGCAGAAATCTCTCTGCTGACCTCATGGTCAATATTCTGCTTCAAAATGGCAGAAGGCTTATCAATGAGATGTGAATGTTCTGCTTCCTTTAGGAGATTAAGGAACAGAGCTGTTTATCCTTATTTTACCTGAGCACCTTATTTTATCTGAGACAGGATCTATCCTGTCTATGGATTTCCTAATGACAGAAGGAGAAAAGTTCCATAAAAACAGCAATACAATTCATGATCCTAATTTCACTTCTCCCCTATAGCTCTCTAATGAACATGTGTGAACTTCCCTTTTTTTGTCTTGTTGGCATTATGTGTTTTCTGGGTGAAGCTTAAAGACTGATGAGAAGTCAGCAAGTAAGGGCCTCCTTTTATACATAGAAGTCCCTTTCTGTAGAAGTCAATCCCATCGCTTTTCTGCACAACCCTAAGCCACACCTATGCACAGTGTTCACTGAGTTCAAGCTAAAGATACTCCATCACAGTTCACAACAGTTTGCCAGGCTTCTACTCTTTTCTGTCCACTTTGTGCTCATTCATTTTTAATTACATTCAGCTCCTGAACTGATTCCTACGAGCTCCTGTCCCCAGGACTTCATTTTTGAGCTTGCTTTCCCTGTGTTTGACACTCCATGGTTCTCAGTTGGGTTCAGCTTTATATTTATGGGACTTTTTTTTTTCCCTCAGGGCAACATTTTGTAGAATAATTTATTCTAGCGTCAGTCCTTTGGGTTCAAAGTCTTGGTCATGGTTCTTTTGGCCAGCAAATTATATATTCCCAGTGTGTTGAGGAGAGGGATTTAGCAACAGTTCTGCACAGGAAAACATTCCTTCGGTGTGCCCAGGCTACCAGTCTTTTACACCTCATCTTCAGTTCTTCTGTCAGCCACATTTAAAGTTGCACTGACACAGAGCATGATGACAGTCTTTCAAGAGCCCAGGCTTTATCTCCGGGCAGGGGAATCAGAGCAAAGATTTCTTCTTACTGCGATACCTAGTGCATTATTGTAGTGGATACTGTTGGCAGCTGATAGCTCAGCACTGATTTCCTCTGGGAATTTCCCTCTGGCTGAAGGACGCTGCCTTATCTAGACTATGCTTCTGCTACAGGGGCATCCAGAATCCTATAGCTGGCTGATTTTGGGATACAAGACCCAGCTCCTTTGCCTCAAATTGGAACTACTCTTTATGGACATTCCAGCTTCAAACCACCCCTTAGTGTCTGTTTTGCTACATTGCATTTCATCTTCTCCCTCTGCCCAATCCTGTATCCTTTGCTCCCTGGGAGGTGTTGTTCCCTCGGATGAACACTCTGATAAAACCTGGACCCAGAGCTCTTTACTGGAGTATACTTAACTGGAGTATATTCCTAAGACAGTGGTGATCTTTCCTTGCAATATAATGTTAATTTGAGCTGTTTCTGAAAACAGCCATTTCAATAGGATATGGCATCTTATGTAAATTCATATGTCAGTGTCATAGCAATGGAATGAGTATCACAAATATGGGCAATGCATGTTGATAAGCTAACATGACTGGAAAAGAGTTGTATTTACATGCTTTCTATAACATTAAGACTACAACAGAATATATAATTATCTGCCTAGTGCCTTGAATATTGAAGTTACTAATATAAATTATTGCATTTTGAATGGGTCTCAATAGGCAACCTCTAAGAAGCAAAAAAAGATCCTCAGTTTTCCATAAAAACATGTCAAAAAGAAAATGTTTACCAATTTGGTAGGTTATGTTCAAGAAGCAAGACACAAGTCAGGCCTCTTTCCACTAAATATAATAAGTAAACTTTTCCTTTTTAAAGTTTAGAACCTAGTTAGAAACTATGAGGAAACTGAGTTGGTATATAGATAAATTCTCTCTAACTTATTTTTAAACTTCAGACCATATTTGGAGAATAAGTGTGTGCTTTTGGGGCAAGTGTAAGAATTCAGGTATAGAAAATTTTTAAGATAATAGTTGTGTGCTCTCATAGCTTTATAAATTTTAAAACAGAATATAAATATTTCTTAACCCTATCACATATACAGAGTTGAAGTCCCCTTCTAATTATGTCTACAGATGACTTGTCTCTTTCAGTTTCCCTATCTGTAAAATGAAGAGAACAATATTTACCTTCCTCATAAGTGTGTTGAGACGATGAATTTCCTAATGTGCATAATATGCTTTGAAGATGAAAAGCTTCATAAAAATTGCAAAGTGTTATTATTGTGCATAAATTTATGAAGTATCACAGGTGCATAATTCCAAAGAATACATTAAAGCTAAAATTCATCATGAATAATCTTTGAGGTTGTACACCTGAATTAAATAGAAAGGAAAAAGGCAACCTTTTAAACGCTAAACACAGATGGTATTGATTTTGTTCAGATTTTCCTTGCACATAGGTTGGTTATACCTTACAATTAGATAAAGAGCTAAATAGGCATAAATTAACTTTTAAAAACAATGTGAATGATCAGCTTTCAAAGCTTTGTCCATTCCCAGTAAGATTCTCAATTATAAAAGCTTAATAAAAGAGTGTCTCTTTTCTTTTGTGACTCTGGGAATTGATTGGTACAGTGTTAGGATATCGCTCCAACTCATCAACAATAAAATTTTGGCAAAAATGCATAGGGTTGAATATTCTTGATCCTTAAATGCTTTCCTCATTGCCAAAAAAGGTATAATTTTGTTCAATATACTACTTCTGCCTCAGGAAAAATAAATCCTATTACTGTGGTGAAGGACTTGTTGAAATTCTCTCGGGTTCGTCATCAAAGTGACTTTTGTACATTTCCTGACTTTCGAGCTACAGTAATGTATTTCAAGGACAGATAAGAGATGCATTTTTGCTTAACTTGTGGCATGTGACATTTTATGCCAGACAGCTATCTGCCTGGATTATTGTCTATTTCTCCTTGCTATGTCCACAAATCCAGAGGGACCTGGGCTCAAAAGCCAAAGAATGAGCAAGCACGGATGTTAGTGACAGGCACCTTGCCGCTTATTCTACCATCTCGGTCCTCGAGCTTCATCTGCCCAGAGAGAGTTACAGAGGCTCATGAGAGGCAATATTTGTCTTTTTTAAACTTTCATTTTTAGCTGTTTTAAATGCAAGTATCTGGGGCACCTGGGTGGCTCAGTTGGTTGAGCGACTGCCTTCAGCTCAGGTCACAATCCTGGAGTCCCAGGATCGAGGCCCGCATCAGACTACCTGCTCAGCGGGGAGTCCACTTCTCCCTCTGAACTTCTCCCCTCTCATGTTCTCTCTTACTCACTTTCTATCTCTCTCTCAAATAAATAAATAAATAAATAAACTCTTTGGGAAAAAGCAAGTATCTGGGGAAGTGGAGTGGTCTGTTCTAGACCTAATGAAGAAATGTCCCACTGAAGACTCCTGCAAAATCAGCAGCCAGACCTTCTCTTGCTTCCTTTCACTCTTAAGGAATTGTCAGTTGGCATAATCAGTCTCTGGTCAGGAGGATGTTCGGATCAGTGTTGCGTATACCTAACTAACTAGTGAAAGATATTGTTCTCCCTCTTAAGAATAGCATTAATTTGTTTTAAATGTGAGGTCTCCTAGCTAGTACAGTAAACAAAACCGTTTGCTGAAATAGGGTTTCATTGTTGTGAAAGCCAATCCTTGTCTAGAAAGGATGGAATTAACTCCCTGCTTACTGGATACATCAAGTCTATATTATAAAGTATTTTAAAAAGTTCAAATGATAGTAACATAAAAATGAAAGGCGCTTTTTTTTTTTTTTAAAGATAAAACATTGGTTTGGCCAGTAAAGAGTGTAACTATTTACTTTGAAGGCTGCTTTTTTTAGAGCAACAACATCAGAGGTGGGTATTCATTCCCTTATCCATTCAGCTAACTTTTATATTGAGTGTAACTATAAAAAGTATATAACTTTTATATTGAGTCCTGTGTGTCAGGACTGTGATCCATGAAGGTTACAATGAAAAATAAAATGAAATCCCTGCTTTTCCAAATGTTGTCTAGTAGAAGGAACCAAACAGCTGAGGGGGTAAAGAAAGTTTTTGCTTATCTGCAGTTCAGGTTATCCTCTGTCTTTTTTTTTTTTTTTTTTAAGATTTAATTTATTTATTTGACAGACAGAGATCACAAGTAGGCCTAGAGACAGGCAGAGGGGTGGGGGAAGCAGGCTCCCCGCTGAGCAGAGAGCCTGACGTGGGGCTCCATCCCAGGACCCATCATGACCTGAGCCAAAGGCAGAGGCTTTAACCCACTGAGCCACCCAGGTGCCCCCATCCTCTGTCTTGACTAGAATGGACTATCTGGGAACAGGTGGAGAAAAGGAGGTAAGAAAGAAGAAAGGGAGGGATGGAGAGGGGAGGAAAAGGTAGAAAAAAAAAGCCTAACTTTCCTCATAATACAAAGCAAAATATCAATAACAACAATAATAAAAGATCATTTTACTGCTAGAAATTCAGGACAGACGCTGGAGAGTCCCAAGTGTCCACGCGTCTACAGCCTTCTGACTCTTTCCCCCATTGGCTTTCTGTTTGAGAGACTCTGGAACTGCTGCTCTGTCGTTTTTCACACCTATGGTGAGTCAACTGAAGTTGGCAAGGATCCAATTCTAAGAGACACTTTCAGACAGATCTAATTTTAAAATGCATACTATTATAGGACATTTTATTTGCAAATGAAGATACTCTTTTATATAAACATTTCATTTACATGGAAGTAATGAGAACTCATTTAAATAAATCATATATATTTTTTCTTTTTTTTCTGAGAGAGAGAGTGCATACACGCACATGAGCGCAGGAGGGACAGAGGAAGAGGGAGAGACAGAATCTCGAGCAGGCTCCAAGCCCAGCACGAGCCAGACATGGGGCTTCATCACATGCATGAGATCATGACCTGAGCCCAAATCAAGAGTCAGATGCTTTACCTACTAAGTCACCCAGTTACCCCAATCACATATATTTTCTTTAACCTATGAGAATAAATGTTATTCTTGGTTTTTTAGAAATATCAAAAATGAATAGAATAAAACAGATTACCTTGTCAAGTACCTACCAATAAGATAACTAATTTTGGGAGAAAAATATTTATCAGAGATTGCATACTTTTTGGGTTTCCTGTATATTTTCCTTTATTTAAAATGGAAATTCTGAAAGGAAAAGGCCATGAATATCTAATGATTTTGCTTTACAACCTATAGATACCTAGAGCTTGGATGAAGAAATCATTGAGAGCATCTCACCATCCCATTACTTACATCACAGTGATGGTCAGCTTCTCTCACATCCAGAGGTCTAGGGTGTCCCTCCCTCCTTGGCCTTCTCCTATCCATTCATGCCCAGGCTCCCTCACCACCACTAGCCCCCGGGCCAGGTTCCACCCCTGACAGCAGCTTAGAATCCTGTGAGGATCTTTTAGAAAAATCTAATACCTGGGTCCCAGCCCAGAGTTTTAAATTTGATGTATCTCTTGTGTGGCCCAGGCACTGGTGAATTTTTAATCTCCAGTTGATTCAAAAATGTAGCCGGCATTGAAAATCACTGTTGTTTTTTTTTTAATTTTTATTTTTTATAAACATATTTTTATCCCCAGGGGTACATGTCTGTGAATTGCCAGGTTTACACACTTCACAGCACTAACCATAGCACATACCCTCCCCAATGTCCATTACCCCACCCACCTTTCCCGACCCCCTCCCCCCCCGCAACCCTCAGTTTGTTTTGTGAGATTAAGAGTCACTTATGGTTTGTCTCCCTCCCAATCCCATCTTGTTTCTTTTCTTCTTTTTCTGCCCCCCTAGTCCCCCATGTTGCCTCTCCACTTCCTCATATCAGGGATATCATATGATAGTTGTCTTTCTCTGATTGACTTATTTCACTAAGCATGATACCCTCT